>WJSG01019900.1:0-17655 GCA_016618145.1 Sanghuangporus lonicericola
CCGCGAAGACTTCGGCGGGCACGTCGGCGAACACGTTAGCAAGCACATCGGCGAGGACGTTTCCGCGCACGTCCCTCAACGCGGCCCATCACATGCGGTCGCTCGGCACATCCCACCACATGTCGCTCCGCCGATCCGACTGGAGATCGCGCCTGATCGCGCACGACTTCGACTTCTGTGGTGACTCTGTTCTGGCGCCAACCATCGACGCCGACGTGAAGGGCAGTCACGGCAGTAAGGTGCGTTTTCATGTCTGTTCTTAGGCGTTTCTCCACGCTTGCGCCATCGCTCAGGACCAGACCCTCAGTGACATGCTGTCTCGGAGCGTCACAGGGAAGGGGACTCCGCCTCACGGCGTCGCATCGAGCTCCGGAGTGCAACCCTCACCTTCACCTGACAACGCTGTGGGCTCAGAGGTATGTGATATTGCAGGCCACAAGCGCAGCATTAATCTCTGGAAATCATAGGATGTCATTGAACGCCGCCGCCGGTGCTGGAACAGGGTCAGCGGGAGCAGGAAACGACAAGAAGCAGGTACGATGTTTTGTCCTCATGGGTACTACTAGTTCATCATACTGATGTCTCTCTTGCTCCGCTGCGCACCATGTACGCAGCAGAATGACCATGCCCGCAACCATGGGATCGACATCCCGGACCTCGACACCGGTGACTTCCTTGGCCAACTTCGATGCCGTCCCTGTCCCTCCATGACCCCAGGAACCCGGGCCGCATCTCGGACGCGAACCTGAAGGCTGTCAAGGGCGCATTCCAGCAGGTGATTTCCATCGCGCAAGCCGTCTCTCAGGACACCGGCCTCGCGATCGCGCAGGTCTTCGACCTCTGGGCTACCTCACGCGTTCGGAAATATCAAAGCTTCAACCGGTGGAACACATACGAGTAAGACCCACTTCGGCCGCAATACAAGAAATTTTTTGATAAATGGCGACCAGGCGCTTCCAGACGTTGCTGGTACGACTGTAGCCAGGCGCAAGGCCAACTTCAAAAAGGCCATTGCACGAGTAAGCTCGTATTCTGGTACGTTGCCTGCAGCGCTACTTGCGCTAACATGTATATTTCTACAGCTGGACTATCTCGAGTCTGTCTACGGATTCAGCACCATCCTCACCTTAGTGGGCAATGTCGTCAACTCCGGTGCAGGACTAGCGAACGTATACATGACCGCTTGTATAGTATGTCTCTTCCTTGTTTGCAGTTATATGATTCTTAACTAATAGTTCTGTCGCCAGCAACAATGTGTCCCTGGCTGTAGCTGACATGTCGGGGCCGGAGAGCGGCGGGGAAGTTCCCCCCCCCCCCCCCCCACCGGGCGAGAAGGCGCAACAGGCTGCTGCATTCAAAGTCAAGAATTCCAGTGTCCCCGCAAGGGCCGCTGAGCCACTGTCACGGACAGTTCCTGTGCGCCCGGTCCCTGGTCATGAAGGCTGCGATGACAGCGATGTCGACGGGCCCGAGGCCACAGGTCGGCCGAAATTTATCGAGAGCAATCCTGAAAGCCTTGTGTACGTCGCACCGCTTATTATATGAACCTCTAGTCATACTCAACTGCAGGAGGTGATGCAGGGCCCGCAGGAGAGACTCTCGCTGAAAGATGGCCGGCGAACCTATCCTGAGGACGTATCCTGGCCGACCGACAGGCTACAAAGACGACCAAGACAGGCAAGCCGCCGGGACCCAAGGGTCTCGTCGATGTCGGAGCGGATGGGCTCGCCATCCTCACGGAGGCGTTTCTCAACAGGAAGCACTCGCATCCTATCTATTTCATGCACGAAGGCCGGCGCCACCGTACGTATGCCTTGATTGCTCGCACATTTCTTCTGAGCACCGTCAATGGTAGATCTGAAGGACGGCACATTGCCAGTTATCTGCGGTGTCCCCCCTGCCCGTGATTCGATTTCCTTTCGTGGCCGTAGGTTGTTCGCTTATGGCGATGGAGACCGCACCGGCTGTCCCGCCCATCGCAGAAGCGCAACGGCGACACAGCGGCAAGCGGAACACGGCGCGGGCACTGATTCGTCGCACCGATGAGCGCGACCGCTCGGACTGCGCTGGCACCCGAGCACGCTTGAGGCGCCATGCGATCTGGCTCTGCCATCGCCCCCACTGTTCGCGGACGAGTCTCGTACGCCCGTCCTTTGACGGGCCACGCCGAAACGCAAGGGCTCGGTGGCGGCTGGGGGGGCGGGCGCGGCGGAGAAGGGCAAGAGCATGAGCCCGGTGGTGCCGCCCGCTGCGTTCAACCACCCGCCGTAGGCCTGACGGGGACGAGCAAGATCTCGGAGCTGCTGCAGTGTTGTGCGGCGGGCGACGTTTTGAAAAGTCACTGATGTGACTCGTTGATAAGTCGGGTAACGGTCGGCGACTTTGAAGGTGACCCCGACATTTCTCACGGCTACCAGGCGTCGGGACGGCCGGGCCGTCCTGCAGGCGGTTTCCCCTCTCTCCCTCGCGCTAATCGTTATCCACTCCCACTACCTGTCGACTCGGACACAGTAGTAGTTATTCATGTAGAGGACACTGCTGAGATAACATTTGAACTTTTTCGTCTGACCTCGCAGGGTGCGCAGTACTCCAGCTCGGTTCCTCCTTCCCCGACCTCTCTCTTCAACTCGCCGCATAGTCACATCTCCGCCTACTCACTATGGCCAGTCGCAAAACAGGCCGACCTCGGGCCTGGTATCGGGACTACTTCCAAGATCATCCCGGGTTTGTTATGAAGGAGGCGACCTCGAGGGCTCCCGACGGAAATTTGGCGTATGTGTATTGCGCGCAACACATGAAGCACAACATCGCGGAAGAGCAGTTGTCAGACGAAGCATTGGTACGCGAGGGACGTCGTGCGGAGGTACGAAGTGAAGACTCGATTACTGCGTACTGTACGTGGCATGTCAAGGCATGATAAGTGACGACGTGAACTGATCACAGTTACTGCAGTGTGGACATGCAACATGCAGACCGATCGTGTCCGCGGCTACCTAAACAGCCGCCATACGACTCTTGTTGCCCACTTGAAGGCATGTCCGTACCAGCCGCTCGATGTTCGGGAGAAAGCCCTTGCCGATGAGCAGCACGAGAAGCAGCAGAGGCAGGAGAGGCTGCTGCCAGGCGGCAGTGGTTACTACCACCCGTATGCTGTTCAGTCAGCTGTTCACGGCAGTGACTCTCCGACAAGCACTCGGTCCTCTACCCCCGTTACCCCTCAGTCCGCACCTTTGGAGCTCTATCCGTCCTACAGGCCGCCGCCTGCCCTTGCTATGTCAGATGATGGTTCCTTTGTATACCCACTGTCCTGGAACAAGAGTCGACAGGATCGTTTCGATTCACTCCTCATGCAACTCACCGCCTCCGCAAACCTCCCGCTCAACTGGGTCCATGATCCTGTTCTCCACACCATTGTCGACGAGTTCATCCCACCTGCAAAGGTCCCAAGCCGGAAGGTAATGACCACGCGCCTGCTCCCAAACGAGCTCAGGAAGTACCGATCCGCTGCGATTACGGCCCTTGGCACTGCGGACGGGCAGCGTAATGATGCCGAGGCGACCATGCAGGCCGATGGCTGGACGGGCATCAATAATCATCATCTAATTGCTTTCATGTTCACGGCCAAACGCAAGGTTAGTTCTGCGCTATCAGGGTGTACTATAGGCTGTACTAGCAGCTCATCTCGCTCAACGACTAGGTATACACCGTTCGGGTGGTTGATACCTCGAACGAACGGAAAACTGCGGAGCTCTTCCTCGGTCACATCCAGGACACACTCAAGGAGCGCGAGACAGATTGGTCCGTCGTTGAGATTATCGGTTTTACTTCCGATGCATCTGGGGAGTCCCGAAAAGCACGCATTCTGGTGCTCAAGAAGTTCCCGCATCTCATCATCCTTGATTGCTATGCGCATCAGGTCTGCACGCTCATGCCTGTCGGAATTCATGTCTGATGTATAATTTGACAGATCAATCTCATCGTTGGCGACTTGGGCAGCAAGAGCACATTGCTGAAGGTCACTGACCGCGCTGATCAACTCATCGCCTGGCTCCGCCGCCGCACTCTTGTCCTGAGCCGCATCCGAGAGCGGCAGCGTACGAAAGGGCAGAATGCGTCCTCTGTCCTTCGCGCCGTCAAAACACGATGGACGTCTCACTACATCGCATACACCCGCGTGCTCTCCCTAGGACCTACTCTCAGAGCTCTCGTTGCAGACGACGAAGCGAATGGTCCTGGATACCCAACGTTCCTCGCTGGTATCAAGAAGGCCGAAGCGAAGAAGGAGGCAAGGAACATGATTTGCGTTATCAAAGACGGCCAATTTTGGCACCGGCCAGGGTCGAGCTCGAGCGCAGACACGCGGCGGGTCGGGGATGTCGGCGCCGTCGGAGGGGGTGCGAGCACGGCGAACATGTCGCTGCCGTCGCTCGCGCATGCGTTCCAGCATGACGAACAGGTGGCAGGCGAGCAGCAGACGTACGTACAGGCCGCCGTTCGAGCGGCAGCGGCTTGCGTCGCAGACGCTGGGGCCGCCGAATGCGAGGCTACTAGCGCTGCTTGGGCCGGCGGTGTGGATGCTGAGCCTTTATCGATTAACATGGCAAGCGGCCACGAACTCCTCTTCAGCAAGTGACGAGCACGTCGAACAGGAACACCTGTCGAGGAACGAAGTGGTTCGGAGCCGGAGTTCGGCATATGCTGGGTCGTACACGCCATATGTGCCGTCGACCAGTAGGTACAGTCCGTCCGTAACTCGGCCGAGATGTCGGCCTCCTCGTCCACGGCGGACCCAGGGGTCGCTTACTTTTGGCAAACGTGACGTACACAGCTGCCCCGAGATCTCCCGAGATCCTGCATATAAAGGCATTGAGAATACCAAGATCTACAGACGTTGAAACTTGAGGAAGACGTCTTGTCAGTGTTGTTCATCACACGCATACTTATCAGGCGTGCGGCAGTGACGCGGCGTGCCACCCACCAAAAGACTGACAATTAAGTACTTATGAGTAGTCGAAGGAGCTCTGCGACGCCGTGCGTCGCATTTGAAATACATCTATCTAATCGTGTGCTGCGGTATCAACCTTGCCGTGGAGTCATGGACTGCTGGCCTGGACCTCGTTCCAGACATATTTTAACAGCCTCCCACTGGGCGTGTTGTCAGCCCCATAACCCGTCCGCCCATCATGCGCAACTCGGAACCCACGCCTCGCGACCAACTAGGAGAGGACAGTAGGCAGACAGAGGGTTAGTTGCTGAGTGCATCGCATAGTAATGCGTAGCCCGGAGCTGAGTTGCTGATATCTGCTAGTGCACGGTGGAAACGCAATCGGCGGCGGTTATGACATTCAGGTCAAGACCCCTGAGGAACAACATTTGCCAGGCATCCGGCCGGAGAAGGGGGACCCAGATCTCGAGGGGAAGGTGCCAGAGCACTCCAACCCGTCTGCAGCTACGGCTCAATTCCCGAATGCACCTGTTGTCACAGCGCCTCGGACGGAGGATCCTGCGCCAAAACAGCCATCGCGCACCAAGCCTCGCAAACACCCCCCGCGGATGTCCTGCACATCATCCCGTTCCATGACCTCGAATCGGGGAGCCCCGCGCAAGGTTGCCATCCCAACGAGACGGCAGCCTACCAGACAGGCGAAGCACTCGACACGTGAGTGCTGCCATCTCCGCTAATAGTAAGTAACAGTACCAGTTTATTGAAGTGCACAACCTAGGTCCTGGTCGCCCGGACGAGGGCTCCCATGAGGCAGGTCCATCCCAAGGCGCATGAGCCTCGCGTCCGAGCTGAAGAGAGAGAGAAGCCACTAGGAAGGTGGCTCAGATCCTCATATATCCCCTGCGGTCCTGCTTCCTGCTTCTTGCTCCCCATCCCCCGGCCCTCGTTCTCTCCCGCACGTATCCAGCCTGTCTCCGTCGCTACCTCCACTCCTTTGTGTCCTCTCCCATCACCACTCCCTCTTTCTGCGGTGTCTGCTCAGAACTCTATTACAGCTCAACGTCACCGCGAGACAACATGCCAGAATGGCAGTCGCCGACGGAGATCGCACAAGATGGCAAGATGGAGGTAAGTCGCGGCCTTCCCCGAGCAACAGCGCACTGACGTCTCCGTGCCACAGCTGTGTTCGATAATTTCATGCATTCTCTCCTCGGGCTTTATATGTGCGTGCACTACGTACATCGTTGGCCGCGTCCGTCCCCGCGTGCGCGATGCTGACGTCTATTTCTAGTTGAGAATTCATCACTTCTCTGGATTTTGACTGGCAGTACATCAAAGGCAAGAAAAGTCTCAATGGCCCCTGGTGAGTCTTTCGTGTCCCCGTTAGTCTCCATGCGTGTACTGATGCTGTCGATGATAGGTATTCTATCTCTGCGGCCGATATTGCCTTCTCTTCGCATTGATTGGAATGTGAGTTTCGTTTACCACCTCGGACTTCGCTCCATCTGCGTTGTAATGACGCTACTCACTACTTTATAGTGCAATGGCTTTGAACGTGACCGAGTTCGTCGACTATCACCTTGGGCTGTGTGCCTGCTCTGATATTCACAAGCAGGCCCGTAAATTGCCAAGCCCTTGATATTTACAACCAGCTATTTGGGAACGCCACCATAGGCTTCGCCAGTATCAACCTTTCCCTGCGCACGTGAGTGTATGCGCCAATCGAATCATAGTGCGATGCTGATCGCGTGTCCAGCATGGCCGTTTGGTCGATGTCGTGGTGGGTGCTCCTGTCTCTCTGCGCCTCCCCTGCTCTCGTTCCTCGTTTGTACCCCACTGGGCTCGTCGCTTTCGCTGTCGTTTTATTGTCAAAATTACTCCGCAATTCAACCGCACTACATCCGGTCGTATACGTCCTGCCTGACACAAATGTCTTGTAGTGCATGCTGCACTCACCTGTCACGGTCATTTCAAGTCGTACTCCCATCTTCGCCATCGTCATCATTCGCTCTGCCACATAGAATTCATGTACACTTAGCAAATTTACCACAGCAGAATGTAATCATGTATCATAGTATCTTGCTCGTTGTGCTTGTAGGACGGCAAGCTTTCACATTAGCAAAGTCGCAAATGATCTTGTCATCTTCCGATGATGACTTCTGGCTCAGACTCCCAGCTCATGAACCCTACGAAAGCGTTTCGGGGCCACTCTGAGCGCGCGTCACGGCGCGCGGTCGTCCAGCTCAACGTCGTCCGCTCCATCACTGACAGAATCATCCTCGAAGCTTCGATGCGCAAGACGACTATGTAGTTTTGTCGAAGCCGTCTCGTCCACACTCTCTGCCACGCTCATGCTCTCCAATTTAAAGCTTCCCCTCGTTTGCCTATCTCGTCACACTCTCAGGCTGTACTGCACTCGAGACACTATGTTACAGCAGAGATCCCGAGCAGTACTCGCCATCCACATGCCGAGGCCAGAAACGAGGAGTACACGGTCGTGCTCAGCGTGGAGGTCGAGAACCTGTTTCCAGGAGCTTCGTCGACGACGCCGGGGAGCCTCGCGTACCACCTCGAGGTCGAGCGCGTCGACGTCTCCATCAATGGGACTGGTGCGAGTGTGTCGTTCATCGGGTGAGACAAAAAGTGTCCGTAGTAGTACCTAGAACAATCTGTGAGTAGCGCAGCTCGAACAGGATGGTAGCGACCTGAGGTCTGACGGGCGGTTGGCCCACGCGCGACGCAAGATAGACGCCGGTGGCACTTTGCGGTACGCCCAAAGCATTGATATACAAGCGACAAGAAGGGGTGGGAGTATGAGGGAACTAGAACGCTGGATAGTTGCACCCGCTGACTGGGGATGCTTCGATGTCTTGGACAAATGACTCGACCTGGCCATGCTTGAGCTTGCGTTCGGTAGGGTCGTAAGTGCAAACCGACCCCGTGTCGTGCGGCGAGACCAGAGCCACTTCGAACGTATCCATCTGTACCTGCGCGCACGATCGAAACCTGACGGCACTCTGACGAACAGGACGCTCGAGCTTCTTCTCACTGACAGACGCGCCAATCGCGCGCCGGCTGCGGCTGAAAGCGAGAGTTGATGCGTCGCGTCGTGTTCCCACGATTGCACGACACGACGCGACGGACTCACGCACGTGATCGCGTCCGCAGGTGACATGCGGGTACCTCGGGTCAGTAGACGCCTGTCTTTGCTCTCTCACCTCCACCGCTCGGTCCTCCTACTGGATGGCCCGTCTACTGCTATTTCTGCTTGTCTTCCTACTACTCTTTGCTATGCCGACATGCCCGGAGTGCGACGAAGAGTTCACTCGGTACGGTGCTCACGCATCCCGGTGCAAGGCTCTTATCAATGCCCTCAACAACGCACCCGCGAACAAGCGCAAGCACGAGGAAGAGGTGCAGGAGCGTATCAGGAAGCAGAGGAGATTGGACGAGGAGCAGCAAGCACGGGAGGAGGCAGAACGGGCTGAGCGGGAGCGTCGACAGGTGCGGGCCGTGCGGCAATTTGTATGCACTGATTCGCATCGTGCTGACCAGTGTATAGCGTGAGATTGAGGAGCTACAAGCTCCCATCGAGCTCTTCACTCGCTCGGGACGTCGTCGAGTTGCTCCGAGGCGGGTGAAGGACATGCAGCCAACCACCCTGGCTGGGCTGCCTGAACAGCTGCGTCCGCGCCCGCCGCCTCCTCCTCCACCTGCTGCCATAGTACCCGATCCTCCACACATCCCGACACCACCCCCTGTACCTCCTCCAGAGCCCGTGAATACACGACCCGATCGCTTTGGAGTCTTTCGACAATACTTCCCGTCAATCCCGCTGCGCGATCCGGAGGATGGCTTGACCATCAACGCTTTCACAGATACCCGCACCCACACTCGTCCACCACCATCCCTCAAAGAGCGCGATCCGATACGTCCGTTTGGGACGCGTCTGGTCACAGCTCTCGACTCTGCTGCAACGACCACGTTCGCCCCGTTCAAGAACATCAGTATACTCCGCTGCATGCGATGGCTGTATACAGGAGGGTCATACAAGACCCCGGACGAGCTCAGTCGCCTGATCCGGGAGGTATTCATGGCACCGGAGTACTGCCGCGAGCACCTTGACGGCTTTGATGCGGCTCGCGAGAACCAGAAGCTTGACAAGTTTCTCGCAACGTCCAGCGCGTTCTCGGCGGACGATGGGTGGCGTCAGGCAAGCGTTGAGATCAGCTTACCCAAAGAAGGTGTGAGCCATCCAAGCGAGGAGGCAGCCCCAAAATTCAAGGTCGAGAACGTCTTCTTGCGGTCCTTATCGGAGGTTATGAAAGCCGGGTACCAGGACATCCGCGCCTCGCGCTTCCACATGTTCCCATTTCGACTCTTCTGGCAGCGACGACCTTCGTCTCCTGGGATGCCACCTCCCCCTCCTATGCAGCTATGGTCCGACACCTACAACTCGGATGCGATGATCGAAGAGCACGAGAAGATCCAGGAGAAGGCGCGTGTAGACCGTGAGCCAGGCGATGCCGATGACGTTGAATACGTCGTTGCGCCGATACTCCTATACTCCGATTCCACCCATCTCGCAAGCTTCGGAACAGCGGCTCTGTGGCCGATTTACTCATTCTTCGGCGCGCTGACGAAGTACATACGATGCCGTCCGAACGCGTTCGCAGCTCACCACCTTGCTTATATTCCATCAGTAAGTAACTGTCATCTACTGTCGTCAAGGCTTCTAATGCCAATCTTTTTAGCTGCCTGCAACAATCCAGAAGGTGTATCAAGATATCTATGGCACACCTGCATCTGTGGCGACCCTCCGGCTCTGCAAGCGCGACTTGATGCAGCAAATCTGGCATCTGCTTCTTGATGAGGAGTTCATCAAGGCTTACGTCCACGGCATGCTCGTCAAGTGCGGTGACGGTATCACTCGCCGTCTCTTCCCGCGGATACCGCAATACTCAGCTGACTACCCTGAGAAGTGGGTTACCGTGCGCATATGTAATGACCTCGCTGACCTTGCTTGATAGGTGCCTCATTGCTTGCATCAAACATCTCGCTGGATTCCCCTGCCCGGCATGTCTGATGCCCAAGGACGACATCGACAAGATGGGTACCGTCAACGATATGAAGAACCGGACCCGCCTCCGTCGGACTCTTGCGCACAACCGGTATGTGAGCGAGATCGTGAAGTCAGCAAGGAAGAAGATCTTCGAACAAGGTGCTGCCCCTGAAGGTGCGACTGTCGACGATGCTCTCAAGCTCACGTCAATCACGTCGTCTCGGGTAAGACAAGTTTCCCCTGGTACATGTGGCCTCATGAGTTGGACAGAGCGCATTCGCCGACAAGCTTGCCGAGTTTGGGCTGAACGTCTATGACCTCCTCGTGCCCGACCTCATGCACGAGTTCGAACTCGGCGTCTGGAAGGCCGTCTTCACGCACCTTGTCCGGGTTCTGATCGCAGCCGGCGGCGATCGTGTGCAGGAAATGGACAGGCGGTACGTTCTATTTCGAGTCCTAGCTGTCGTGTTCTTGATGCTAATCCCGACAACAGCTTCTCCCTCATGCCGACATTTCGCCGCGACACCATCCGACGGTTTGGCGCAAATATGTCCGCAATGAAGAAGCTCGCTGCCCGTGATTTCGAGGACATCCTCCAAGTGCGTGGTTGAGTCACGACTCATGCTTCTTTTACTCATGATGTTGCAGTGCTCGTACTTCGCCTTCGAGGGACTCCTAGACCCGCCATACAACGACTACGTATTGAAGCTCATATTCATGCTCGCCACCTGGCACTCCTTGCAAAGCTCCGACTCCATTCGGAGGATACGCTCACGTTTTTCGAACAGATCACAAAGATGCTCGGCACCGCCATGCGCGCGTTCGAGCGACATGTGTGCTCGGCATTCGATACCAAGGAACTACCGTCCGAAACGATGGCCCGGCAGCGGCGTGCAGCAGCGAAGTCAGCAGCAGCAGGGACGTCAGCAGCAGCAGCAGCAACATCAGCAGCAACAGCAACGTCAGCAGGACCAGCGACGTCAGCAGGACCAGCGACGTCAGTAGGACCCGCTCCCACAGCAGCCTCGGGACAGCAAGCGACAGCCAACGATGCATCGACTACACCCACACCTGCAACTGCTGGCAGAAGGAAGAAGGCACCTGCTCGAAGCGCGAAACGGAGAAAGTTCAATGGCCTGCATACCTACAAGTACCATCGCCTAGGTGACTATCCAGCATCCATCCGACGCCACGGTACCACCGACAACACAAGTACGCAACCCGTAAGTACACACTTTATGTAGAGAAATGTCACAATGCTGAGCACGTCCAGGGCGAACTCGAGCACAAGCGAGTCAAGCGCTTCTACGCACTCACCAATAAAAACGTCAAGTTCGCCTGGCAGATTGCCCGTCTGCAGCGCCGGCAACAATACCTCAACCGCGAGGGGCCTCCTGACATCGCTTCCCAGAAGACCAAGAGGAAGAAGCGGCAGCAGCGGGCGTGCTACGTGCGCGTCCCTCTCCGCGCGCCCTTGCAGGTTCCCTTCACGGCTGAGGAGCCCCTGGCGCCGAGTTCGCCCAAGGAGCACACGCAGATCTCCGAGGAGCAAGCCGCCTCCGTCCACATCCCTAGCCTCATTGCTGAGAACAATGACGACCCCTCATTCACCAGCTTTCGTACTATGCTCGACGTCCACCTGTTCCAGCGCCTCGAGGCCCTGGCTGGGCGTCCAACCACTCGCGAGCCCACCGTGCAAGAACGCCGGACTCTCCGGGTCGACAAGGATGTCCTGTGGCTTCACAAGGTGATGCGCGTAAACTGGACGTCGTATGACATGCGGCGCGAACAAAGCTCTGTCAATCCCCGCACACATCCCGAGATCATGATGCTCGCGCCGTCTGGCTCATCACATCCCTACCTCTACGCCCGCGTCGTCGCTATCTTCCATGTCAATACGTTCGTGGCTGACGCGCAAGCTATGATGCAACCAGAGCCTCGGTTGCTGCAAGTCCTATGGGTGCGGTGGTACGATCTCGACACTTCACGACCGGGCGGCTTCGAGTACTGCCGTCCGCATCGTCTCAAGTTCGCAGCCCTTGACGACGAGCCGTTCGGCTTCATCTCTCCTGAGCAGGTGCTGCGGGATGTTCACATTGTGCCCGCGCCATACTACGGCCGTGCCGACACCCCGTCGTTACCTTACCGCGTTGTGCAGCGCACCGCGAGGCGGCGAACGGTCGATCAAGCAGACGAGAGCGATGAGCAACTGCTCAAGCAAGACTACAAGTTCTACTACGTCGCCATGTACGTACTTACGCTGTCTGATTTGTGCATGCGACTCCGCTAATCATCGGTACTGCAGGTGGAGTGATCGGGACCTGTTCATGCGGTTCCTAGGTGGCGGTGTGGGTCACGAAGAACATCAGGACGACGAAGGTATACCGGCGATGGAGGTTGACGAGGAAATGGCTGAAGAGGGGTCATCCCATACTGCGGCGGCGCCGCGGGAGGATGAGGTTGTGTCCGACGAGGAAGAGCCCGAAGGCGCATACGTACCTTCCGAGGACGAGGGAGATGACGAAGAGGAGTATGAAGAGGACGAGGACAGAGACGGTAACGGAGAGGAGGAGGAGGAGGAGGAGGAGGAGCCTGATTTAGGTCCAGAAGGTGACGGGGAAGCGGACGAGGAAGTGGACGAATACGAGCTGGATAATTACGCGCCATACTGAGCACATTATATATACATCAGAGTCTCTTATTACCAGGTCACAACAAACGTCCCTACTGGCCTGCTGCGTCTCTGGACGACCCTCTCTCCCTCTCGGTCGTGTCCACTCGAGTGCATCTGCCGGTGAGCGAAGCATTCGCCCACACGAACGCCAATCAGTCGGACGATTGCAAGCGACCACTGAGATTGCGACGTTCTTGGAGACGCTTGCGAGCGCCATCGAGAGCGCGTGAGATTGGCATACGCCCAATCGGGCTCAAGCGATACGGGTTTTTGCTGATGGTCGCGCTTTCGCGTGCTGCTTCGCTGGACGGACTGCAGGTCCTTGGATTCGACTCCGAGAGGGCGCGTACACAACTTTTTCTGTGAAGTCGTCCATACTCTAACATGACGTATTCTAGGTCAAAGCGCACCTGAAGGTGGTTGCGTGGAGTGCAACAATGGAGAATGCCTGATCTTACACGCCATTACCGTACTAGGGCTGTATGCGCGGCATGCGAATGCTGCCACACCTTGGATGTCGTCAGTCTATCCTTACGCTGCGAACAACCCCTGCGGGTTACTCCGCAGGCGATATGAGTCGCATCGTTGTCGCCTTGCGTGCTGTCCAGGATAACCAGTGCATTCTCTACGCCTGACTACGCCTGGAAAGAGGGTAGTAGTACAACATAAACGACACGTCCATATGTATACGATGCGCGACAGCAACCACAGCGAGGACGAGGGAAGGCATAGCGAGAGCGAAGTGCGAGGGACAGAGCCAGGTGCGAGGAACTGAGACGTGGACGACGCGAGTTGCGAGGGGTTGGGAGGCATGATTGAGGGACACGATGTGGGACACAGACAAACGTGAACGACGAGGGAGGAACGCACACCTGAGCCCCGGCCTGCAGCTACTGCTCGTAACAGTACTCCCATTCATTCCACTGCTTGTCGTCAGGGCCCTCAGGGCCCAGATCGCAGATGCTGCCCGTGTACCAGTCAGTGACTGTCTCCGGGGCGTCGGGGATGGCAATCCTCTTCGACGCCGCCGTGACGTCCCGCGTGCGACGAAGCTTCCCCGGTATGTCTGGATTGGGATGGTCGATAGGCCAGGCTTCAACCCTGCCCCGTGCGTGTATGATCTCCGACTGGAGCTGGGAGGCAATCACATATTGGATCTCCATCAGGCGTAAGACAGCCTTCGAGTGGGTGATTCGGCAAGACCATGGATTTCTTGGGCGCTTCTCCTCGCCGGGGACGATGTCGATGTAGCCGTTGGAGCTCCAGTTTGCCCGGTAGAACCGGACATAGTCACCGAAGCAGGAGATTCCGAATACGTAACGGATTCGGTCGAGGTAGTGCGCCTTGCACTTCAAGACGGCGGCTGCCAAGCGATGCCGCATCTGGTCGTCGGCTTTATTCTGAGCGGAAGGCAAGGCGTAGAGGGACCAGTCCTTAAACTCGACTGTCAACACTGGGAAGACCTCGTTGTAGACGATGTAGACGACGGAGGCATCGACCTTCGTGAGGTTCCCGAACGTGCCATCGTCGGGAGCCTGCTCCTCGACCCAGTACCCCTGCGACTTCGGAAAGATAGCATCCAGAAGAGCTTTGTAGTCGGACTTGTAGACGCGTTCGTCGACGATGCGCGGTGACTGTGCCAGCACATGGGCGGCGGTCGCGATGAAACCCATATGGAGAGGCCAAGCGAGCTGGGCCACTCCGAGCCCCCTGTCATATGACTTGTCCGTGAGTGAACTGTCACCAAAGATAGAACCGGTGAAACCACGCACTGCTTGTCCTGATACCGCCTCCTCTCTTCATTTGACTCCATAGCGGTCTTGAGCGCTGCAAGACTACCAGCGGGTCAGTCGTCAAAGAGCTTGTAGCCACGATGCCACTCACTAATGGGAGAGGTCCTGCCTGTCGCGGTCGGCCTTTTCGTCCGCGTCTGGGGTAGGCGCACGGGGAGGGCTTCTGTTTCTCTTAAATCTCCGCGTGCGTATGTCGACCTTTCTAATCTCGGAAGGCATTGCGTGGGGGAGGTGAGGAGGTTGTAGGAGGGAGGTGCTCGGTGCAATTCGACGGCGGGTGGGGAGTGGGTGGTGGAAGTGAGTGGTGGGTGGTAGGTGGGAAGTGGGTGGCGAGCGTGAGTGGCGGGTGAGTGAGTATATGTACTCCAGCCCCAGCCCTTGTTCCTGTTTCATACGGACACGTGCTTGTTCTCCAGCCCTGCTGACACATAACATATCAGTGGAGGTTGGTACATATACGGCGAATTCCACAACTTCACTCACGTCAAGATGGCGCAGTTGGTAAAGCGGTGCGACCTGGTGTTTGCTTGCATGGAAAACACTGCATCAGCGTCGCCCAGATTCGGAATACAAAACTCGAGAGAGGGGAAGGTTGTCGAACCTAGTCTCCGTTGCTGACCATAAGGAAAGATGATAGCCGATCTTTATTATGCCGTTTTGCTGACCATAAGGAAAGATGATAGTCGATCTTTATTATGGTCTGCTCCCCTACACGTCGTTTACCCCCCTTTGCAATTGAGCCCTTGATGCTGATTCGGGCGCTTACGCACCCGTGAGCCAATGGTGTGCGTGCGACGAGAAGCAGACTACGAAGTTTCTCGTCAGCACCGTTATGTCATGTGGGCAAAGGTCCGCTCGAAGTCCAAATACTGTAGTTGTCCCGGACATCAGGGTAGTGCCATAGCCAGGGCGAGAATGTTTGGCATCGAAGGCGGGATGGAGTGCGCGGTGTGCATGGCAGGTGCTTCGAGTTTGCTGCCGTCTGAATTCTCAATCTCCAGACTAAGTACTTACAAACAGTGGGTTTGTACGTATACCTGAGTCCCAAGCAGTGGACCCCCACCAGAGACATTGACGGTCCACGTCTGTGTTCAGCCCCTCGTCGAGCACGTTGCAGAGGTTTCTGCTGCCATGACGATCGTCACTCGCGGTCAGCGCGACCTTTTGAACTTATAATGATACCACTCTTGTCTCAGAGTTCTAGCTCACCTTAGCTGCACACCTGCTGTCGCCCCATTCGAGGCGTTGCTCAAACTGGGCTGCATGTCCATAAGGAGGATACATGGTCTCAAGTCCACGGTGAATTGTGGACGGGCGACAGGCGCGCTGGACGCGTTATTTGGCTCTGTTGACGCGTAGACACGATGGGAAAGTGCATGTGACTCGGTAATACCCGAGATGCCGAAGGGGGAAGCTCCGCCATTCCAAGGGTCCGACCAAGAGTGGTCGGATCTGGTCCCCCAGACCACTTCAGACCTAACCCTAGGCGCCAGATAGACGCCCGTACGCACGCCCTCTCGGGGGCGCAACTGCGATAAGATGAACGATCCTGGCAGAGACCCTGGGTAGGTTTTTAGCGCCTCAGGACAAATCAGCATAGGAAGAAATCATATCAGTGATGATCAGGTGCGCTTGCGTGGGTCTGCGTGGACAGCACCCCTACTTACAACAGCTGCTTTCTCAATGATAGAGACCTTGGGCCCCACATAAAGTTTCCGGGAAACTTTATGCAGATATTCGGGTGAGGCACATCACGAAAAGAGACAGCGCGAAGCCCGCTCAGACTGGGCGGCATCTGCGCCTAGCTTCGCCAGAGAGCGGACCTCCAGCGGACTCAGTCATGTGATGATACCTGACTGAGCCAGATATATTCATAGGTTTCGTCAGGTCTCTATTGTTGTGAAAGCAGCTGTCACGACAGGCAGTGGCGCCTGGTTAGGGTCCGGAACAGGCTTGTAACGGGACCTGAACTGGACTTCTGTTCAGGTCCTGGTTACAAGGCTGTTTCAGGTCCGCCGTCCCGAGTAAGCCCAGTAAGTATCAGATACTTACCGTGTCTTTCGGGGTTTCAACCCTTTGTATTGGGCGCTCCGCACCTGAACCAGCCTTGTAACGAGGACCTGAACCAGGAGTCCAGTTCAGGTCCTGTCACAAGTGTGTTCATGACCCGAGCCAGGCGCCAGTAAGTAAGCACTTACTCTGCCCGTCTTCGTGATCCGCCCCGCCGAATGAACTCTATGAACTCTCATGAGCGCGCCCACGCATGGTCATTCCCCAGCGCCCGCTGATTTTCACACGTGTAGTGCGCCCGGCCTTCCTCTCAGCGACGGCTCTTTGCTCGATATGTATTATGTATACTTACGTGTCTCTTGTGTTCTCCTATAATTGAGGTTCCACAGCTCCGCGTGTGCGTGGTTACGTACTTTCCACCGCTTCATGCGAGACTCACTCTTAGACTAGTCAATGCTTACGCCCTGCGACCTCCCCTCGTCTCCCACTTCCTTCCTCTGGCGACATACGGTGTCAATTGACAACACTGGTGGCAAGTGCTCTGTGTGTACGTGTATTGAGGCTCGCTCATGTCCAGGGAAGCTTCATATTCCCTTCTCTTTCATATGTATATATGCTCCAAGTCCACGATCCCCCTCCCTCCCTACCAACAGCACACAGTCGCTCAGTCCAGGGACTCTCATCGGAACGATCTCTTGATGCAAACCATAAGGCCCCTTTCGGGAAGTCTTCTGCAACACTCGCGCTCGGGGCGAAGCTGCCCTCCGAGTGTACCAGTGCTTCATCAGGTGAGGTCTCGCCAGTCTGAGGCATGTCCTATCAGGTTCATTTAGCAGTGTTGCCCTCTTCCTTAGACGCTCCGTCAACCCCGTGCCCGTGCGACGGCGATGGGTTGCCGCCGACAATCCCGCTGACAACACATCGCGCAGCCCTGTCATGTACATGTCTCAACTCTCCGGCGCTGTCCGCCCTCGGCGCGCCCACCGTTAGGTCTTCCACGGCGGTCGCACCGCAGCATACAGCTCCAGTGGTGAGGGTGAAAGATTGTCGTGAGCAGCGTGAGTACCACCCATCCGGGCCGCAAGATGTCGTACTGAATCTCTCCCAGCAAAGCCGGGCACAGTTCATGCGTTTGAAGGCCTTGTCGCAGCGCCGAGTGCCGATCCAGCGA
>WJSG01019906.1:0-16009 GCA_016618145.1 Sanghuangporus lonicericola
GTTCCAGCACCGTTCGGACATGGACGTGGGGTGTTCGGGACAGCATTTCAGGGACGTTCCAGCGCCAAATACCCCCTTCATACTGCTTGGCTCCATTGAGAGACACAACTGCACCCTCAAAATTCTGCTCCTGCCAACCTCTGGTCTGGGACAGCGCCTTACTGGCACAGTGACAGTGCAAAACTCAATGCTGTAATCACATTCTGGTGCAGGGTGCAGGTGAGCTCCTCCTGACCCTGTGATTGCTGACGGGAAGACCATTTTACAATAGCTTGTGCAGAACCCACAGCTGGAGAGACACCTTTCTCTGCACTGCAACAAGGTACATGTTTCTCAACATATATTCCCATTCAACTGCCAGCACATGTCGAGACCACACAACAATGATGACATTAGGAGTTTCCAGAGGGCTATAAAATGCATACAGAAGCGAGGCTAAGTACCAGCATACACTAATGAAGGCCTATTCAGACGGTATCGGGATTCCAGCTCTCTGCAACCCTCTCCAATTGGTCGTTGTAGATACACCATGTAGCCCAGTCAATTGTCGCACAATGCATCCTATACCCTTGAGCTGCATCTAAAGCCGCCTGCAATGCTCCACGTTCAATACGCAGGTATGCCAGGTGGCGCGAGCTGTACTGATTCAATAGAGCAGCGCTCTCCAACACATGAGCTTGCATCGCTTCTCTGTAAGTAGATGAAGACGAGGGCGGCTCGGAGGCACGGGGACGAGGGGCGATAGAGGATGCGGTGCCGCTCGCAGAAGCAGCCGGAGCGATCCAGCGCCCGGACACATTGTCGATGGAGGCTGGTTTGCGTGGGGCAGTGAAATTGGAGGCATTGGGAGGTCGGAGTAGCTCGGGCGAATTATCGCGGTCGGGCGAATTAGCGAGGTCGGGCGAATTATCGCGGTCGGGCGAATCGGTGCGGTCGGGCGAATCGGCACGGTCGGGCGAATCGACGCGGTCGGGCGAATGTGCGCGGTTAGGTGGACCTGGTCGAGTCGGGGTACCACCAGATACCAGTCGTGGGGCTTTAACAAGAGGCCGGGCCCCATGAATCGGGCTGACTGTCCCGCCGCGGACTGGGGAGAGAGGAGGCGGGGAGTTAGGGAGATCCTCCTCCATCGGGACAGGGCCCCACAGAGGCGAAAGATCAGGGATAGGAGGAGCCGCAACAGCCGCAATGGGAGAAAGCAGCTCTTCCTCAGATATTGCTGCTTGCTCCATAATGGGTGAGATTACCATGCCGTCGTCCTCAGACCCATCCGCGTTTGGCGAGCCGAGCGCGAATGGACCTGCACGAGAACATGCTGCGTCGAGAAGCAGTCAGAATAGCTCATCAATTGAGAAACCGCACATACTCACCGGTAGATTGCATGTATCCCTGTGCCTCGCTGCTTTCCATACCAGCATCACCAGGTTCCTCGAGGAGCCCGAGCGGTGAAAGAGACCGTGTTTCTNGGTTCCTCGAGGAGCCCGAGCGGTGAAAGAGACCGTGTTTCTCCAGAGGGTACGGCGCGAGACAGCCTTGGCTTCTTCGTCCGTCTGACCATTTGTTGGGTGGGCTGCTGATAGAATTGAGGTGAGCATTGGTGAGCGTGCTGGCGTGCTGACTCGCAGGAACATACCGCGGATGGTGTGCAAGTTCACTGACCAAGGGCTGCAACACAGCTACGGAAGCTGCCCTATGTTTGAAGACAACTCAGCTGGCAAACAAGCCGACGGTGCTTTGAAGACGTACCGGGAGGTGGGATAATAGGAGTCGTTCGTGGTCGACGAGTGAAGACACGCGTAGAGTGCCATTAAGCGCTCGCAGCCGCCCGAACATAGCCCCACGTGATGGTGAACTTGGACATCGGGGCGACATGCGCGGTCGCCCGTACAACCCAACCTGCTCATTCCTTGCTCGCTTGTCGCTGGCTCAACTCGACGCACTCTTCGGTATTGCACCTGCTTTCATCTACCTTGCTTCAATATGCCGGCCACGCCATCCATGGACATTAAGACACGCCTCACCAAAATCCACGAGGCAACCGATTCCATCCAGTCGGGCTGGCTGGCGCGTCCCCCCCTCGGCCACCCACATCGTTCGACTTGGGAGCGCGCCTGCCGCGAGGAGATCAGAAAGCTCAAGGAGCTCCTGCGCGGCGTCAAGGAATCTATCGCCGTCCCACCCCTCGTCCTCGCGCTCCTCGTGGAGCATGCTCGCGCGGTTGCGGCCAAGGAGAAAGAGTACAACTACGAGGCCCTGGACCCAGAGAACTCTATTGACAAGGCGGGGGCGTACTATACGAGGGATGAGAGGTACAAGGTTCGAGTGAAGAAAACTGGGTGGTGGACGGACTTAGGTGCGTGATACATCCCTGTGGTTTTAATCTCTGCTGACCACAACGGCTTTTCTACGCGACACGGGGACTATTTATACAGAAGCAAGCTCTAAGTCATCTGCGGCTGCCGGGGGCACGCGTCGGGCGAATCAAGCAGACCCGTCGGCCGCTCGCAAGGACGATCATGCGTCCGCGTCTGGCCAAACCGCCCCCAGCCAGCGTGAAGCCAGCGCGGTTGCATCAGGACCCGAGCCTGTGCTGGCCGTCAAGCATCCGGACATGGGCAGGACGACCCGGGCGCGGACTCGCGCTCAAATCAAACCTGAAGCTTCCCTGCCGCCTGACACGCCCGCCCCGCCAGCAGTTCGACGGCCTGCCCCCAAACTCGCCCCTCCTACCCAACTGAAGACCTCCATACCTTCAGAGAGCACAGAGTCTGGCTCGAGGGATGTCTCCCTCACTCCCGCGCCTGGGGCACAGGACGAGGGTGTCTGGGATCCTGCGTCCAAGCAGATTGTGGATGAGTGGTTGATATCGGTACGCTCCACTGATTTCTCTTACGTATGCTGATGCTCATGCAACATTATGAAGCTCAAGAAATGCAAGAAGTGCCACGCCGCAGGTCACACGTGCCGCGTGAATCTGGTCCACGGCGTCGCGTGCAACCGATGCACGAACTCCAGCGTGGGCTGCAGCTTTGCGGCGAAGCAGCCCCCGAGTGGTCCCAAGTGGACGTATGATCAGCGGCGCTGGATACTGGTCTATTGGGCCCAGAACGCGCAGGCTAATACGTCCCACCCGTCAGAGGTGCCTGCGAGGTTCCCGAGCAACTTCGCACCCCCAGGCTGGTTCCTTGACGGGCTGCAAGCTGCCCGTGGCAGGGATGCCGAGACAACGAGGAAGCGAAGCAAACGCCTGCGAGCCGACTCTCCCATCGGGCAGAAGCGTCGCCCCGTCATAGCCCCGACGACAGACTCGGGCGAAGACAGTCCGAGCTTGAAGGTCGCCACCCCGGCCAAGCGCAAGCGGGCGAAGCGGTCGAAGATCACCCCGATCAACGTCGATCTTTACAGCGACGACGGCGATGTTGAGGGCCATGACAGCGGTGCTGACAAGGTGGAAGGCGTAGGGGACATTCGCCCAATCAAGCGCGCTCGCACGGACTCTCGGGCGAGTAGTGCAGTGCCGCACGCGCGAGGTGAGTCAGTTCCAATCGAGACGCTGTAGGATATTGACTGACTGCCTAGGACCATGGAAACATCTGCGCAACGTAGAACATATGCTGCGCGATGTCCCAGCCACCTCTGATGCACCGGCCGCAGGCCGCGGTGCTGCAGGGCTGTCCAGCGTCACCGAGGCCGAGTATGCGCCCGACTTCGACCACCCGCTGGTGCCCATGACCGGGCTTCACCCGCATCCCATCCTCCCTGCCTTGGCCCGCCCCGCCCCATCTTTTGCGGTCATCAGTCCGACCTGCACCGGCCCTCAATTGGTCAACAAGATCAATGCGAACAACGCAGCCTCTGAGACTGGGCTGGCGGCGCTGTGGGAGGCGGTTGGTCGCCAGCAGTTCGCGCATGACAGCTTCAAGGCCGAGGCCCGCCGGGAGCTCATGGAGCTGAAGAGTGCGCTCTCCGCCGCTTCCTTGGCGTCGGACTCAGTCGCTCATGAGCGCGACATCCTTCGTCAAGAATCCGAGGAGAAGAGCGCTGAGATCGAACGGCTCCGCTCGCAGGTCTTAGCCTTGCAAGCGAGCTTGGACACCGCACAACGCCCCCGCCCCTCTCCTGTCGTTGTCGCGCACGTTGCTGGTGCTGGTGACACCCAGCCTATCCTGGTGGATCCTCCCAAGACTACCGCCCTCGCACGGACGCTACCGCCCCTGGCCAGCGAGCGCCCGGATGCACACAGGACCGAACATAGCGATGCGGCGGCCGCATACGACCATGCGGTCGTCTCCGTATCCCATTCCTCCCAGATCGTGGATGTTACTGCTGCCACACTGCCCGTGCGAGACGAGCCACGAGCGGGCTCTCCGGCGGGCGGAGCAGCGTCGCACAGAGATCAGCCCCCGTCGGAGGTCCAAGACGAGCCGAGATGCAAGAGAGCGGATAGTCCGCCAGCAGTCTATTCGACCACGGCCAACAGGCACTCATCCGGCCCCCTCGATGAGCCTTCTGGCGGACAGCGGTCCCAGGATGCCATGGGCTATCCTGGCTCTCCTCAAATGGCCTCCGTGCCGTCATCGCCGTCCGCTCTGCCCACGCAATCTGACGGGTTGCGTGAGCTCTCTGCCTATGCGTCGTCGTCGTCGAGTGCGAGCCCCAAGTCAGTGCGTGGCTTGGGCGACGAATTGCGAGAGCCCCACAGCGACACCGCCGCGGGCGAAGAGCCGATTGCATTGATGGAGACGACGGGCGAACAGCCAGCCACTGAGGAGGGCGAGTTGGTGGAGACATAGAGAGCCGGCAGTAGCACACGGACTCCGGGTTGTGTCCCCGCATATAGTGTATATGTTTTGTACCGCAATAGCATTCATTGGTGACGGCTTGCGTCGTAAAATGCTGCATCTGTGTCAGGTCCGCCCGCCAGTGCTTCGCCCGCCAATGCTTCGCCCGAAGGCCATTCTCCCGAACGTCCTCCGCCCGATGGACACCCGCCCGATAGACACCCGCCCGAGAGGCACGACCGCCCGAAAAGCACACATCGGACGTATTCTGTTCCAACCGCTTCCCGCAGGTGCCATTCAGACCAATCAATAGTCATTCAGGTCAGGGAAATACACAGAGACTAAGGACAGGATGCGAGAGGGAGGGCTGCGGATACATGGCAAGGAACATAGTAATCATAGGTAGTAGAGGCGGCCGCATGCTGCGACCAGGAGCTGCTTAGTTCGTATGCGGATCGGGCGAATATCATAACTAGACTGTGTGACGACCGTACAGCGGGGTATATCGACGTAAGAGGTCGGCACACATACCTCGGGTCTTCCGCGCCTACTTCTTACGTGACGACCTTCGCAGCACCCGGGCGGGCGGGGAATCAATGACTTGGGGTACGGCCTCCGCCTCCTCCTCGTCTTCATGCTCTGGTCGGGGTGGCCGACCTGACCGGCGGCCTCGGGGTGTCTGCGCGGGGGTGGAATTGCGTGTGGAAGGGACGGGGAGCTCGACGTAACACCGGGGGAGCGCATGAGAGGGGTTGCGAGCGGAGGCCTGGGTGCGAGTTGACCCGACGTTCCCCGTCACCGCCATCTCTACCTCGTCCGCGGAGGTTGTTGCGTGAGCAGCCAGGGCCTTGCCTTTCCCTGGGTTCCGCCCCCCGAACTTGCCCGCTCGAATGCCCGGCGGAGCGCCTCGCTTCCCCATGATGCGAGCCTCCTTACGGCTGAGAGGCACTGTTGACGCAGACCCGTGAGTAACGCGTGGGCCGGTGGACTTCGCTGCGGACCCGGCTGGGATCCCAGGGTGCTGGGAGGTGCTGCAGAGAGGAAGAATTAGCTCGGCTGCGTCGCGCAGGAGCGACTGCGAGGCGCGTAGGTATTCTGGTCCCCCGCCTGGGATATCGTCGTTGCTGTCCGGTTCGATGTCGTTCGCGGTATAGATGTCCCGCAATGCCAGCCCGACGATCAGGGTCCACTGCTGGACGTCCGAGGCTGACGACGTAGGCGTAGGTGCATTGTCGGAGACCCACTCCATGACCGAGCCCCAACGCTCCCTCGTTGCGTGGAAATGGCTGGGAATTCCCCAACAATCAGAGTCCCAATTCGCCCAGCGGCTGACCTTCGGGTCGCGCAGGTGCGAACGACGACGAAGCTACACGCTATGAATGAGCATCACATATCAAAAGAAAAAAAGGGGGTTAGCTCACCATGTGTCGCCAGGACGTCAAGTAGTCCCGGTACGATGCTTCGCCGGAGAGTGACCACAGGTAAGGAATTATCCGTTCCGGGTCACTCTCGACCCAGCTGGGAGGATTCCCGGTAGCAGAGACCAGGATCACTTGCCGAGGAGGGATACGACCGGTCCCAAGGCCATGACGCCCGACCGGGGCATCATCCCAGGGGCCGGGGATGTGAGGCAGGGGATCAGGTCCGGGCGTGTCCTCGGGCATTGGCTCGGGCGAGTGGTCGGGCAGAGACCCGGGCGGATTGCCACCGGCCGCTTTCTTCACGGGCCTCGGCTTCGGCTTGGGCTTCTTCGGGCCAACGGTCGGCTTCGGCTTGCTTGGGCCAGCGGTCGGCTTGCCGTGGGCATCGAGCCCGTTGTTGGGTGCGGTAGGAGACACGTCAGGGTCAGAGACGTTGAGGTCGAAGGTCTCCTCATCGGGGCTGTCAGGCGATTGGTTGCGCAGCTTCTCGTCGATGTCCTCGCCCGCTTCGGACCCCGCTCCTGAAGACTTCGCAGACGCCGAGTCATCAGCTGCCTTCGCCCTGCCCTTCCCCTTGTCCTTGGGAGCCGCGTTGTCCTTGACATTGCTGGGATCTTGCTGGCGGGCGTGTCTCCCCTTGGACTTGGTCCTCTTCTTCTTCCGACCCTGCGCCTTGGCCGCCCCGTCGTCCTCCGCGGTCGAACCCCCCTCGTCGGTGCCGGTGCCGTCCTCACTGCGCTTGTTCAGACCGAACGCGCCGGGAGGCGGGGCGCGCTTCGTCCGTGCGGCGTGACCCTTGCGCTTCGCCTCAGCGATATGCTTCGGGCGCGGAGGCTTCCCGTACGCAGCCTTGAGTCGTTCGCCCGCATCCTCGCCCTTCCCAACTCGCTTCCACCAGTGCGTCCAATGGAACCGCTCATCGGAGGTCTCCGCCGACGTCTGCAGGTCGAGAATGTGCTGCCACAGCTCCTTGACGCAGCCGACCGCCATGCGCATCGGGTTCTGGAAAACGAGTTCTTCCGGTAAGGCGTCGGGCGGAAGATAACGGGCGGTGTCCTTGGCCACAGCCTTCCAGGCGACAGGTTCGTCCTTGATACCGGACGCAGCTTCTGCTGTGAGGGTCAGACGGTATACGCACAGGTAGCAATATCGGGACGCACCCCAATGCAACGAGAAGTAAGTGTGCAGGACGACACTCAGCACCTTGCCGTACCGGAATAGGTCCATCGAAGGCAGGACGGGCGTACCGTCCGGGAAGAATGTGAACTCGTGGGGAGGGAGTGTTGGTCGTGGGGCGTCCGGGTCGTTGTCGTGCTCGTCAGGGTGGAAGCACGCATGGCAGTACTCCTGCCAAGTGCGTTTCGGGTTCTTGACTCGCCACTGCTCGAACGTCGGGACCTGTCGGTTCCCAGCGTGCCAGATCATGCTCACATCGTGTCTGAAAGAGCCGTAGTGTCAGCTCGAGCGAGTACGTGGTACGGCATAGTGAACACGCACACCCCGTGGACCATGTCCTCCTTCTTGTCGAGGACGCAGAACTCGATCCGCGCCATGGCTCCGCACTGGTCGTTGACCCAGAGAACGATGGCTTGAATCCAGTCGGCCAGTCGTTTCTCGGCGATGCTAGACGAGCGATGAGGTCAGATATAAGGCGGTTGAGCATAGGCAACAACTCACAGGGCGCGCAGCTCGGGGTCGGGCCCGTTCTCAATCCACTGCTCGGCCTTTTCATCGTACGCCGCCTGGTCGTCGTCGCTCAGTTCGTTCCAGAGCTCGGATCGGGCGATGTTCAGGGCGGCGATTGGAACCTTGCCCGCCTCGACGAGCTCTGCCTTGCGGAGAAGGATTGCCTGGTCCTCCTCGAGGTTGAAGACGTCCCGTCCTGTCCAGAGACACTTGAGTGCCTTCGGGAGGCGAGAGTCCTTGTTGCCGGAATGGTTGGAGAGCCACAGGGTGAGTTTCTGAAGAGTGTGGGTGAGCGTGGTTGCTCGCGCGTAGTTGCAATGTACGTTGAACTCAGCACTTACGCCTCTCAGATATCCGCGAGCCCAGGGGTTTTTCGGAGGCAGCTGGCGGCCCTCGAGGAACTCGGTGATGAGCGACTCCTTCAGGGCCGACTTCTCCTTTTTCGACTTCTTGGGCCAGGTCTCGGTGACACCACGGAGTCGGTCTATCTCGCGCGGATGGAGGGCAATTTCTGAGTCGTCGGTACCGTCGAAGTCGGGAGGAATAGGAACAGCCATGTGTGGCGAGGAGCGATGTGATAACACTTTGAGTTGAGTAGTAGCACTGAGTAGTACACGATGTGGACTGAGCGGGGACAAAGCTCGCGGCGCAGACGTGTGTATATAGCATCGATGCCAGAATCAATTATTGTGACAATCTATGTAGTCGTCCATGTCGAGGATATTGACATCAATGCATCGCAGTGTAGCCGGGATAACCTCGCGGTGTCCTCGAGCGTTCGTGATCGCCTTTGGACCTCCTTTGGAGCAGCACGGAAATCTACGAGGGCACAAACCTTCGACAGTAAGTTTAATCACCACATAGTTCGGGGAGAGCACTTACGCTGTAGGAATGACCAGAACGGAACAGCATGTACTTGGCATGAGGAGGCCACGAGGTGCGCGCTATGCAGCATGCGGCGCGCCTGCGATTTGTACGTCTTCGAACCTCCTTCGTAACTTGTTCCCTGCGATCTGCGTCTCTCCATGGCGCCAGACCCGCTGCACTCGACCTCGTCACACTGGGACTTCGTTGACGAGGTCTCAGAACGCTTGGTCCTGCTCTTCCATTCTGTGCGTGCTGGCGAGAAGGCATGGATGGCTTCCCAGCGTCTGTCAAATGGCCGCCAGAATGCGTGGTCTGCGCAGCTGGACCAGGACCTCATACGAGCTGCAAAGGTGCTAGCTTCTGCATGGAGCTTCAGAGGTAAGTACATTTTCTAATTACCCACTGCACAACACCCACCAGAATCAGTCCCATTGGACTGGGATGCAGACGCCTTGTGCGCATTCATGTCGAAGAAGCCGCGAGGGCTCAATATGGAATACGAAGACTCCCTTCTTGAGAGTTTTCCGCCCTTTTGCGGCGTGGAGAGCGTCCTGTCCAACGACATCCCCATTCTCATGCGACCTGGGATTATCATCGATAATACTGGCAAGGTACTCGCCTGGGCCCTTCCACAGATTCTTTCTGAGACTCGGCAGGTGTGTGTTAATACGTATACCATGCAACAATTAAGCTTACATTGATGTGCAGCACGATATACTCAAAGCGACAACCTGCCTGAAGCATGAGCTACACACCGTAGGGAATCTTCCCGAGGCAGGCGCGAACCCCCTACTCCGGTGGCGTGTGGCCCCAACGTTCTATCACCCAGGTCAGCAGTGGCCCGCCGGAAACTGGCTAGCTACTCCTGGAGGGTATGCGCTCGGACACAAGGTTGGTACACCCCGGCATCTGCACGATCGTCGACCCACTGAATGGCGTATAGAGCTCACGCTTCGCGCCTTGTCCAAGTCGCACTCTCCGATCCCCTGCGGGCCAGGAATGGGGTCGAAGGATGAAAGAATCCGGCGCCCTTCTAAGTGCGATTCTTCGGGTCGTCCACCCGGCGATGTACGATGCAGGAAAGATGTCGCTGTCCCGTATCTCCGCCGACCCTTCCATCGCCGCAGCCCTGGATACGTGGCCTACCGTCTTCAATCACGTTCAGATCATCAGCAATCGTGCAACACCATTTCATCGTGACACCAGCGGCGCACCGCCGTGGTATGACATGCTCATGACGCTTGGGGCGTACCGTCGCGCTGAGCTCGTCTTGAGGAACCTTGGCATCCAGATAGGGTACAAGCCGGGCACGATCTCGCCCATATGCAGCCTCATCCTTCATCATGGGGTAGGCAAGGTCCGCGGGGACAGACTTTGCTACTCATGGTACATGTCTGAAGCCGTACATCGCAACTTTGACATCCCTGATATATCCTACATGCGCGCTGACTACTACCCAAACTAGAGCACACAATGTAAACGGGAATGGAATCATACCTATTGCATATACGTTTACCTCTCGCTACCGGCCGACGGCGCGTTTCCTCGACGCACGGACGTGAACCAGTGAGTGCCGGGTGCCTCTCTATGCGGTACATAAGGACTCTGCGGCGATGGGCTAGAGTGCACTCGATCATCAAGGCTCCGGCCGCCAGGGTACAGCAATGACTGGCTCGCGTATTCGTCTATCCACCTACAGCTCAGCGGCAGAGAGAGAAATTGTCACGGTGAAAACCCGCCGGGGCCCTCGGGCGATCCTACGACCGGCACGACCGCGCAAAACCCACCCGAGCGATGCCGCCCCGCCCCGCATCCAGCCCGTAGGTTTCAATAGACCCAACGGCTCAACGCTCCCGATGGACGACCTTGCTGGCACCCAGTTCACATTCACGGCTGGAACTCCGGTGAAAGCGCGCATGGTGAGTGTTCCAGCATGATGTCGCCGTCGCTCCTATCCCTCAGCATCGGGGTGCCTCGCAGCGACCCAACGATTATCAGCGTGAGTGGATGCGCAGCCAGCGGGATGTCTATCTCCGCGAGCTGTACGACATGGAGGCGGGCGCCGACAAGGCAATATGTCGGTGTGGCAAGGCTGCCTTATGGCGATGCCTTGGGTGCATCGGAAGTTTGCCAATATGTGCTCAGTGTCTCCGCGATTCTCATCGCTTACTCCCCTTCCATCGGGTTGAGTTCTGGGCGGGGACGTTCTGGAGAGCAGCATGGCTGCGTACCGTCGACGTGCAGGTCCATTTGGGTCATGGTGGCGCTCCTTGTTCATATCTCAGAGACGTCTCCAGCCACCCGCCCGGGAGCGAACGCACCACTACAACCGCGGCGACATCGACAAACACCGACCCCATACCCCAACGTTTTGCGGACCCCGGACGACCCATCATTCCCCTCCCGACCCACCTCCCACTTCCTCGTGTATCCCTTCAAACAAGGCCACGACTCCGTCGGACACAGAGCGCCCCGCAGCTGTCTCCATGGTTCTCGCATCAGACATTGGTAGGAGCTGTGGCTAGACCAAGGGAACTACCATTCACACTGTGTTCTAGCCGCAAGCCTCTACCACGAGCACACAAGGGGACACCGACCGCCCGAAGCGGGCGAAGCAGTCGCCCGAAGGCAATCCGCCCGACGGTCTGCGCCCGCTCGCACCGCGCGTTCGCCCGGAGGGAACCCCGGCCGAACTCGCAAGCGCACGAGTACCGCACTCGGGCACTCCTCGCCCGTTCAAGCGCACGGCAGCCGAGGCGGACCTAGACCAATTGGAGCAAGAAGAGAGCGCACACGAGCCATCGCCAGACCTGAGAACAGCAGACGATGAAGAGGAAGAAGTCGACGAAGTCGCGGAAGACGAAGACGACATTGTCGAACCCACCCGATTTGACGTTGAGGCTGATGACGCATCTGACATGCCGCGGGTAGGGGAGGAGGTGCTCGAGCCCTTCCAGACGCGGAGCGCACCGGAGTATCGCAAGCCCCGGCATGGATCGACCCTGATGATGGTAATAGTTGATACGAGCGGTGTTCATGAGCTTCCAGTTGTGTTCTGCGGCTGCCCCAATGCGCCCACCCGCGACATTCAGCTGCTGCGCATGGGACTCTACCCTGCGACGTCGCGCCGCCCACAGACAGCATTCACATTCCGGCTCCTCGACGACCACCTGCTCACGAATAAAGAATGCAAGATTCCTGCACTCTCGTATTACAGCCGGCTTCGGCGGATAACCAGCGAGACCTTCCCCCACATGGTGCCGGTGAGTTCCATTCAGGTTAGTGCAACCACCCGACACCACTTACGTTCGACGCCCTCAGGATCGTTACCGCGATCTTCTACGTGTCTCAAGACAGTGGAGGAATCTGCGAGCCCGTAGGCAGGCGGGAATTGGGTACCCCGGAGTCCCGGCACCTGGCCCAGGCACATTTGCTATCAGATGCCCGGCATGCCCGTGGCCGGGCATCAACATGCGTCCAGGATGGGAGACTGACGCCGACAGGTGATATCCGGGCGGACACCAACGAACTAGCAGAGCGGTATTGATGGCTGCTTTTACAGGTGGGCTCACGCGGCATCGATAATCATGGACGGTAACTTCGGGGCTCAACACATGAAGATGAAGAACCCCGAGGACGATGTTCGCTTTGCAGATGGGCACGGATACATGGTTACTGACGACCCGTACAAGGAGCACCTTACGACTGCCTGCAAGCCGAAGCGGCAGGTAATGTATTCCAGCATTGATACTCAAGGATCCTCACTGACGTGCATCCCTGCAGAAACTCGAATGCAACGAGCACCGTGCGGTCATCGGTGCGGCATCCGGGCGAGCACCGCTCGAGGCCACCGGCATTGGTGCTGCCTGCTGCAGTCGGCACGGGTTCTTCTATCCCCACTGCGTCGTCGACTTTCAGAAGGGTGAACAGTGAGTCAGGGAGCAAGGCACCCAATCTCACCCGACTGACGCACGCTCTTGCAGGCAGAAGAACATGGACTACTGTCTATATCAAGTAACCGTCTTCTTGCACGGTATTCTGCTCCTTCTGGTCCTATACGATGTCTGGTGCTACTATTACAAACATCTCCTCTGGCGATTCGACCAAAGCCCGGCACTCTCGCTCCCTCCTAATCTCACAATCACTGGGGGCATCGGCCAGTTCCATGTCCATGCCCATCGCGCGGAGTGTTACCCTAGATTCTCACCCGTCTTTATCCCGGGTGCAGGGCAGCTGTTGATTGAGTTCATTGAGCCCTTGTGGATAGAGACCAACGAGGTCGCCGGGAGCACGCGCGGGATGTCCACGGCCCATCGTCAAGAGTTTCTGGACGACCACATGAACGACTCTAATTGGTATAAGATGACACGCCTCGGTCAGTATGGCGATATATGATTTACACGCCCGCCTCTGAACCCTCGTTTAGCTGTGGCGCTCTCCCGAAAGTGGGTCACGGCATGCACCAAGGTTGGACCCGCTATAGACGCCTTCGACGACCTCACCAAGAATACACCGCAGGACAAGGTCACTGTATGGACGCAGGCCGCTGAAAGTGCTGCCCTTGAACGGCACAACGACTACGACGTCATGGCTATCTATGACGTGCAGAGCGCGAAACGTATGTCGCACAATTTCATCCACCCGAACCATCTCTGATGCGGTTACTTGCTTGACCGACCGCAGTTCCAACGCTGCAGCAAATACAGCTGGAGCTCGTCCAAGCGGAGAACACACGGCACGGGGCGCAAATGGGCGTTGCTGCGTGGATTGTGTCCGGCCTCAAGCTCGAGGAGTCGAAGTAAGTGGTTCAGACTACTGCGAGGCGTTATCCGGCGTTGACGGAACCCCAGGCTCGGACTTGCTGCAAAGGCCCGGTCAGTGCTACCCTCGAGCCCCGTAGCCGACAGGCTCGCGCTGGAGCAAATGCGGAGCAAGCTGTTCAAGGATATCGAACGGTTCCACAAGCAGTCTCGGGCGTTTCTGACCGCCAACGCCCTGAGCGCATTCTTCAACATCACCAGGGACGCATCAACGCTCGGCTCTGAGTGGGATGAGCATATACTACCTCGCGAGGACAACCCAGATGGCGACGATGTTCCAGTCGTGCCGGAGCGAGCGAGACTCTTCCTCCCATCCACCCTTGGCGCTCGGGCCTGTCGGACCTCTGGGATAAGCAAGCTGCTCGAAGCTGAGCGGCAGTTGCGCGTCGGGCAGATGAACGATGCTCTACATGCCGTTCGGGTCGGTATCGGCTACAAGTCCTTTCTCTACCGGACGTCTGTGCGTACCGCCAACTCCCAGACGAAGAAACTCCGCAGCTTTGATGACGTCCAGACCGCTGATGCTGGAATTCTTTCGAACGCGCGGGTGTACGAGACGGCGCGCGCCTCGCTCCTGCAACTCTACGATCTGTCCGACCCCGAAGACGCTGAGGAGCTAGAGCGTACGACCGGCCGGTTTCGCCCGTTGCTACGTAGTGATTTAACGGTCAACACAGCGATCATCGAAAGTACCACTCGTGGCCTCAGCAATCTGCACCTGCCGTGGTTTTGGTACCTAGATGGTGGGTCAACTGCTACCGACGGATCTTGGACCGACGAAAGTAAGAATGAGTTGTCGTTGTTTCGTGGGGCTTTCATTGTCTGACCTTACTGCTGCAGTGTACAGGGTGGTATGGCTTCGAGGATACGCAAGAAAACTGCGATGGGAAGAGGAGGTGGTCCTCGTCTATCTAGAAATGCTCCGGATGGAAGAGGCTCTGGAGCGCACTACACAGGTCTGGGAGAACCGAGGAAGGGGCGATGTAGACGCAGGGTATGCGTCGTGGGCTGAACGGCAGGCGCACCTCTGGAGGTCTTTGCGCTCGCACGCAGCCGGACTATTCAAGCGCATGCGGGCTTCGCATCACCCTCAATGCACATCTGCCATCATATCCCGCAACATCCCCGAGTTGTCTTAAGCACGCATACCACCCGCTTTAAAGGGGTACAATATGTAACATATGCCACCCAATATCACGCAGACCGTTTCGCTCTGTCGACAGAAAGCAGAGAACTGGCCGCGCGGCGTTGGCATCGGGCGAGCCAAGATTCGCCCGACTGGGCGGTACGGTCGGCCGAGATCGTCGCTGCCCGATGCATGTCAGCTGATATGGGCCGCTGCCGGAGGCCGCGCGTCACTTGAGCCTTCCGCTCTCTCTGTTTGCCTATTCCCAGATAATGCACAAACCCGCTGCATTGGAACTGCGCTACACCGCCCACCGGATTGCAGAGGCTCTCCGGCACTACCCCGAAGATGCGGACGAGACGATGCAGGCTCGATGGGAGCATGGACTGGCGCGGGAGATGGTGAGTTACTCCCCCTACCCAACGGCTTCTGCGCCGACGATTGATCTATATACTAGTGGACCGTGACGGGTGCCATGGGAATAATGGTCGTGCATTCCCTCAGCAGGCCGGACGAGGCCTCAACCGATGACATCCCGTCCCTTTTCCACCGCCTTCTCCCGCAGATCGAATGGGATGGCATGAAGATCAACATCGATATGTCGACGCTCGACCGCGCTGCCATCATTGCCGCTTCAGACACATCGTATGAGTTCTCCGAAGGCTCCGAAGGGTGTTTCACTGGCTTTGAGTGGTGGACGTGGCCCTCCCTTTCCGGCGACACCCACGACTTTCCATACTGGTGGAGGTCGCCCACACGTTGCGTGGTGAGTCACAATTTACTTCAGGCGTTTTGCTGCGTTCTCGCTTGACATCAGCAACGGTGCTCCAGCGGCGGCCCATGCAAGTCTATGGCATGGATGCAATCCCAGCGTGTACGCACGCTGAAGAGATAGCCGCCATCTGCCGCAACCAAATCGACTTCACGAACGACGAAATTGATCGAGAGAGAGTGACTCGGGCCCATCTTGAGCAGGTCCTCGGTCACGGGCTGAACACGATCATGCAGGATGCAGGCACTCAGGACACCGGGTCACATATCACGGAGAAGTCCGTGCGCTTTGCGTCAATGCCAGAGGGCGACGAGAGTGTCAGGGGTGTCCGGACCCAGCCGGACGTCCAGCCGCAACGTTCAGGTGGTAGCTCAGTGGACGCGGATGATCATCGGTCATCAGGCGGATCTTCGGGCGAACAGTCGGACGAGCGGTCGGGCAAGGAGCAGTCAAGCAACACGAGGTCGGGCGGACGGTCGGGCGGACGGACGGGCGGACGGACGGGCGGACGGGCGGGCGGACGGGCGGGCGGACGG
>WJSG01019908.1:0-15181 GCA_016618145.1 Sanghuangporus lonicericola
GTAGAGTACGGGGAAAGAGGTTCCGGGTCAAATAAAGCCAGGAAGGCCCCCCCTCTTACCGGGTATAATCAACCATCAGATCGTGATGCCCAGGTGGGATAGTCCGGGGTGTGAGGCAGGGCGACCCGATGTCGTGTATCCTGTTTGATATCGCGATCGAGCCATTGGCGGATGCACTGAGAAAGTCGAGGGTCAAAGGGCTGGAGATACCGGGAGTGGCGGAAAGGTTGATTGCGAAGCTGTTTGCGGATGACACAACAGTCTTCCTGAGCGCTGAGGATGAGTTTGACGAGATGGAAGGGGCTCTAAACAAATGGTGCGAGGCGTCGAGAGCGAGATTCAACGCTGAAAAGACGGAGTGCATACCGATTGGCTCGAAAGCCTTTCGAGAGGAGTTGGTTAGTGGTGGATCCCAGACGAGACTGGGAAGGACGATTCCAGGGCACGTGAAGATAGCCCGAGAAGGACAAGGGGTGAGAATATTGGGGGCGTGGCTGGGAAATAAGACGGATGCGGCGGCGGCGTGGAAGCCGGTGGTAGAAGCAACAGCAGTGCGACTGGAGAAGTGGAACAAGAGACACCCGACGATGTATGGGAGGAAGCTGGCGGTGGGCATAGAAGTGGGAGGGCGAACGCAATTCCTTACGAAGGCGCAAGGGATGCCTGAAAGCGTGGAAAGTAAGTTAGAAAGAATGACGATGGAATTTGTGTGGAAGGGCGACAAGCACCCGAGAGTAGGTAAGAATACCCTATTCAAGAGCATAGGCGAAGGCGGGATAAAGCTTATGGATCTGAAAACGAGAAATGAGGCCGTCGACCTCATGTGGCTCAAAGGATACCTGCACGTCGGTGTGGAGAGGCTGCCCTGGGCGTACGTGGCGGACGCCTTGATTGCTAGAGCGGTTGTGGCGGCGGATCGCATAGTGGACGGGGAAGCAAAAGTAAATGTTTTCCTGCAACAGTGGCGAGTTAACACGAGTGCGACCGGTAAACTACCGCTGGACTTGAGGCGAATGCTGAGAGCGGCAGAGAAGTATGGTGTAAGAGCAGAATCCACTAACCCGGCCAAGACCCTCAGGGAGAGCATGCCGATATGGTACCACATAGGGTGGGAGGATGGGCGGCGGGTGGCGAATACGGTGGCAGCGAGATGCCTAAGAGACAATCATGGGGTTAAGACAACGTCGGACGCGAGTAGTGTGGCAAGAAGGATAGAAAGGAGTGGAAGAGACGGGCATAGGCAGAACGCGAAGTGTTCCTGTAAGGATTGTGCGAGAGATAGAGTGGTGAAGGGATGTGAGAACCCGCACCGGTGTGCGCTGGCGGCAAAAAAGGCGGTGGAAAGGTTGCTGACTAAGTGGCAACCGGAGCGGGGCGGGGTAGAGGACGGGCTGACCCTCACAGATCGGAGGCGACGGGGAAATGTGGCAGCAGAACATGGCAGAGGGCGGGTAGTGTTTGACCCCACGATATCTGACCATACTGTAGAAGATATTTTTAGAGTATTCGTGGAACACGACTGTGAAAATAGAGAACGACCCACGTTGAGAGAACCAAAGCCTTACCAAGTGGATGAGGAGGAGCTTGAGCTGTACACGGATGGGTCAGCGGACCCGAATGGATGCATGACCGCAAGGGTAGGCTCGGGAGTGTGGTTCGGAGTTAATGATGGAAGAAATAAGGCGGTAAGGGCGCCGGAAGGAGCAACAACTAACCAGGTGGCGGAGCTGCATGTGGTATCAGTGGCGGTAGACGCGGCACCACCGTTCACGCCGCTTCATGTAGTGACAGACTCGCAATATGTCATTGATGGGCTGACGAAGCACCTGCAAGTGTGGGAAGACAAGGGATGGATCGGTGTCGAAAATAAGGAGTACTTCAGGGATGCCGTAGCGAGACTACGGGCGAGATCAGCGGTGACGACATTTAGATGGGTAAAGGGACATACTGGAGTAGAAGGAAATGAGGGAGCGGATAAGCTGGCAGCGAGAGGAGCAGAGGGGGAGGACAAAGCGAACATGAGGCCGGCGAAGAGAAAATATTTGAGGAGAGGAGCGAAAATGGGGACGCTCACGCAGAGCCTGGCGTATTGGGGAATTAGAGACTGGAACGATCAGGAGCAGCGTGTGGCGACTGAGCGCACGTTGCAAAGGATCCAAGCAACACTTGAAGATGAAACGAGGAGAATGCCGACGACCAAGATGCTGTGGGAAGCGATACAAAAGCCGACATGTGCGAGAAAAATACGGGACTTCTACTGGAAAGCAATGCATGACGCTCTAAGAGTGGGAAGGTACTGGGAGAACATACCGGGATACGAGATCAGGGCGGAGTGCAACGTCTGTGGCGTCACGGAGTCGCTGGAGCATATTCTGGTGGAATGTGATGCACCGGGGCAAAAGGAAATCTGGGCGGAAGTCAGGAGAGCGCTGCAGAAGAGAGGAGTCCATGCAGTGCCAATTAAATACGGGACGGTCCTGGGCTGCATGTCGATGGATCTGGAGGCAACAATGGAAGGGCCGAAAAAGCACGTAAATAGGCTAGTGGGTATGGTCATGGCGGAAGCAGCGCACTTAATATGGAGAATACGATGCGAGCGGGTCATACAGAACGAGGGAGATGTGGACAGGTGGGAGACGCCAGTGGTAGTAAGACGGAGACTGTGGGCGGCTTTGGAAAAAAGAGCGGCGATGGATTGGGTGAGCACGAGAGAAAAATGGGGTAGAGCAGCGACGAAGGTAGACAAGGTTGAAGCTACATGGAGAGGGGTTGTTGAGTGTGGTCGCCAGCGAGTAGATACAATGTCGGGGGTTTTAGTGGGTATACCGGGTGTGACGGGAGGAGTTGGATAGCCAACTCCTCCTGCCACATCCGGGAGCCCCACACTACGGCTCAGCCGTGTGCGTAACGCATTTCCTCCGGAGTGGTGCTCTTAGAGTAGATCAGTAGATAGATGTACATCGTAGCGTACTTGCCTTAGCCTAGACGGGGAATGAATATTTTGCCGCTAGGTCGGCACCACTCTGAAACGACGTCTACGCTGGCTTGTTATCGGAAACCTACATTACATAAGCTTCATATAAACCCGTTCTTATCCTTGGCTTTTAGTCGCCAGCGTGCTTATTACGATGGATCGACCAGCTTGTCGAATCACACTCTTCCACTCAACTTCCACTAAGGAACACTCAGAACAGTCGAGACGGAGACTATGGCCCCGGGCGCACGGCGTCAGCCTCACCCAGCCTCATTCACTACGTCCTGCCGCCGCTGCCCGGGTCTTCCAACATCCTCCGCGGCGACGAACGCAGAAGACGCGCTCAACAGCTCAGAGAGAGTCCCGCAGCGGCGAATAGAAGGCTCGCCGAACCTGGGCACAAGATCGTCCGCCGACTTCTCGTACAACGACCTGTAGACCGCGCTCACGATTATCATGAGCGTCGGGTACATGCCCTGCGTGGAGGACCGATGGTGAGCGACGCACCTAAACCCCGCCAAGGGGTCGATACTCACGATGATGGGGACGAGACATACATTCCTCACGTAGCGGAGGCTGTGCGCGAACACAGAGTTTTCGTGCCCCGGAGGTGCGTGTGTGAAGTCGCATACCACTACCCCGACCTGCGCGGTCTAAAGGTCAGATATAGCTCAGACTTTCCATTGTGCGGAAACGTGCTCACCCAGAGAGTACAGTACAGGAGCCCCGACTCGACCAGAAGCGCGAGCGTTCGCTCGACCTGGAGGATCCTCTCAGGTACGACATGATGATGCAGCGATGTTCCCTGAGAACGGTATCGCTCGAGCCTTGAGTCCGTGCGTGATCTAGTCCACCCGAAGCACACGGGACGCACCATGCACGGTACGCGATGAGGCTTGTGACAGCGACGCTCGTGAGCAGGTTGCAGAGCCCGGCGAGTACGCCGTACGCCGACCCCGCGAACATGGAGCCTTCGATGAACTGATCGCCTTCAGCAAGAAGCTTGGAGAAGCCGACGCCAGGAGCCTTGCAAGCACACATCCGCGCTATCCCAGACGCTGATTACTGGGGAACGGGAACGAATGATTACATGTCAGCACCGGCGAGGACGAGAGATTCGGAGACGGTGCGAGGTGCGTACCGAATGTGAGCAAGATCTACAGCACGCACGAGCAGCGGACGACTCGATTATCCGGCCAGAGCACCCACGCGCGCCACCACACGATCGAGTCTCCGATGGTGACCTGCATAGCGCAAAGAAGAGGACCCAATTAGCACGCGATGCGGTGATTGAGTAAGTGCAAGAAAGATCTGCATTGATCGTCAGCACCGCGGTACCCGTGCAAGTCTGGAGACCGTACGCCGTCGGGCCCGGGCGCACCCTCAGCGGATCTCCTTGCATACAGCTACTGAACGCCGAGCTGGCGGCCGCAGGTAGGGACGACAGACAATCTTGAATCTCCAGCATCCGGTCCGAGAGGTGCGTTGTGAGATCCCACAGGACGGTGTAGGCCTCCACCACGGCGACGATGTTCGCGACCCAGTACGCAAGGGTGGTGATCCACATGGTGATGATCGCTATGAGCATGAGGGCAGTCCTCCTGCGCTCGATCTTCTTCGACCTGGAGCGGGTAGGTGTTATCGCTGATGCGTTGTAGCGCGAAGTGGTACTCACAACAAGACATACGCTGCTACCGCGGCGAGGACGGTGAGCAGCCCTGTGGTAACTCGTCAGCCCGATTCATCGTGTGTGTCCGACCTGATGTATCGAAGAACATCGTCAACAGGGCGACATTGATCATGCTATCCTTCAGGTTGTACCCCTCGTACCACAGCGCGAGTTGAACTTCGTACGAAGTCACGTCCGCAGTCTGGGATAGGTTCGCCAATGCAACGCCGGAGACGTTCAGGTAGGTCGCGACGTCCCGGGACGATCCCATCGAGCAAGGAGTCAAGAGAGAAAACGCAGAGATTCTGTGAAGGAACAGGCTGAGCCGAGCTGCAGATGTACATATAAAATTGACTGGACGCGCTCCGGTCCTGACGTGAGTACGGGAGATGATGGCTTCGGAGCGCGCAGCCGCGTCTTGGAGGGAACCCGCGTTGGCCTCATGCCAACCCGGATGACCTGGATGGCGCTAAGTTGCGCGGATGCTGCTGGTACGGTCGGATGTCTGCAAGTTGAAGCTGAAGTAGGGACCGATACTTGTGAACACACGAGTGCCGCCATGGAGGAGCGCGAGATCGGCGTACCTCGGGTATTCAGCACAAGCCCGCCTGCGTATATGTCGCCTATCGTTGCCGCCTGACAGACGAGTCCGACTTGAGAGTGAATCCGAGACGGTCTTCAGATGTACACGAGCGTCGGCAGCAGTCGGCTTGTTCGCTCTGCAGGCGGGTGAGTCCTAAAACCGGAGCTCGGGTTCGTAGGGACGGAATCAGCGTTCGAGCACTCACGGCCGAGACGGGGTAGACCTCGGGCAGCGTCGTTTGGTGCCTGACGCGCTCTAGCTCCTCTCGCATCCTCTTGTCCGCCTCGGCACAGCTCTCGTCCGCGGTGAGCAGAAGCTTGGCGGCGTACAGGCTGACAGGCATGCCTTCGTGCGTCGTGATGATGGTGTAGCAAATGTCGTGCGCAGGAGAGTTGTCCAGCCGTGTGTGGTTAACCCGGAGGGCGAATTCGGGCTCGAAGATGTCGACCATGAGGAAGCTGTGGGCGATGGTTAGGCGCGTTGTCGATGGGGAGAACAAGGTCGAACACTTCGATTCTCCTTGACCACACTGGAAGGTCGAAGGACTTCAGAATAACATCCCAGGTGGTAGACAGACAGGCATACTCACTGAGTCGATGCTAATTCGATGCGTAGCTAAGGAAAGACTTTGATCGTGATATACGGATGTGAAGGGAATAGTCAGTCTAAGTGTGATTTATCCCGCACTCGAAGGCCACGTACAGTATGAAACGAGTCAATTCAGAGCAAAACAGGACATACTAATTCTCCCAAGTCCCATCGATGTCGGTCTACAGTGGCGGAGGCATGCAGATCAGTTATCACCATGCTGGGTCGACAGATCTACAGGAGAGACATACCTGTTTAATACGACGTGACTCGCTTAATACTTGCGCTTACGACCGGAAGATGATGAGGTGCAAGCAGGCAGAACAGTGAGCGGATCTGGAGGAGGCTGGGACCAGAACATGGGCGTCGCAACTTGAACGGACCAGCGCGAAGCAAGCGCGAAAAGTCACTATGCTGACATAATATGTTTCGCGCGAAAGAGGTAATTCAATTCCCTTATATGTGCTCTTCAAAACATAGAGTCTGCGTCCGAGCCGTTCAAGAGGAAGAAGACCTGAGCTAACACAAATAGAGTACTATAGGTACAGTGTCGATACTTGCAACATTACTCTGCCCGAACGACAATCGCCATGATCCTCCGGTAAGTACCCATTATGTCATCCTCGCTCGAGAGTCGAGATAAGTTCTTTCCCGCTGACACATTCTCAGCCTCCAGCTCATTGACCTCTTTCTTGTCCAGGGACCAGCTCTGTAAATCTACTCTACAGTGTCCACCCCTTTCAGACACCCACTGGGACTCGACCGCCGAGATCGCAAACAGCGCAGCCTCCGCTTCATGTCGGATGAACCCCAGTAACGCTCGCCTCCCCCTGTCCGCCGCTGCCTATTCGTGTGCCGAGCGACAGAAGTACGAGGTTCCCGCATATAATGCCACGGAAATGTCCTCGTCGGGCCACCATGATTGAGTACCGCAGCCTGCAGGCCGTTGACGGTGTTGTTGTCGACCTGCCCAAGAGCAGCCGAGGATATGGATACACGGATTCGAGCTTCGAAAGCCTGGGAACTGGGAAGAGAGTAGAGACAAGAGGTGTATGCAATGCGGAGCGGCGTATGCGAGCGAGCAGTTGGAGATGAACTCCCTGTGTTAATGGGGCGCGCGCGAACTCAGAACGGTTGGGTGGGCGGGGTGGTGTTGACTCGAGGACGGGATGAGGTACGCTAGGAAACGGCATACAGGAACATCTCCGACGACGGACTCGCTGAGAATGTAGCGAGGCGGGCGGCGGGCCGTGCGTAGTGGAGGAACCGCGGTGTCCGTCACGTAAGCCCGCGATTGTCGCAGCGAGTACCAAAGCAGCATGCGGAGACTGGCTGGGACCTGTCGGTTGTCGCATAGGCGGAAGGCAGGCGCACCGATGTCTTGAGGAGGAGCACTAGTACATCGTCGTCATACTAGCGGAAGTACCGACTAGTAAGCTCTCTCTGCAGGCTGAAGGACCGACGTCAGTCTGAAGTCGAGCCGTGGGGATGGATAGAAGGGTACGCAGAGACACGCCGAGATTGCAGGATACTGGCAGTGTGAGGGCACCGGACGGACTCCGGGGACTATTGCTTGTACCGGCGGCGGCCTTTGAAGTCTCCCATGGCTGATGGACCCCCGAACGAGTACGTTTTCCTCGCCGCTTGCAGCCTTTCTAAGAATAAGGCAGGTAATTTGTGTTTGTGAGGAAGCGGTACGAGATACTGGAAGGATGCACTCACCAGTACCCCCTCCGCGGCACGTACGCTAGCTACCTTCCTAGCATGTGACTGCGTCTTCGGGAGTCGGAGGGAGGGCTACCGAGCAGGAGGGCGTGGCGTCTGTTGACGAGGTTCGCGAGTGATATTTCCGCTTGCCCGTCTTCTCTGGTCCAGGGCCTCTGCTGGACAGCAATCGCGCTGGGAACCTCGTAGGAGCACGCTCTAGTCTTCCAGATCTCGATCCCAAACACAACTTCCAGTAGCCGTGACGAGCACAGTCGTCCGCGTCGCACTGCTCGACAAAGCCTGTAGACCATGAATACATGGAAGCCTCAGCTCGGGATCCACGCATCGTCGTGTCAGAAGATGGGATCTTTATGTTGCCAGCACGGCGCGAAGCGGAACACCGGATGCGTCTTGCGCAGTCGCTACAGTGCCAGATGATACTGGTGAGTCTGGCCGTCGCACATTCTGAGAAATGTCTGGCTGACCGTTTCATATAAGCATTGTGGGCCTGATTCCGGCGGCCACATCGACGCTCACACTTGAATGGCCCGCATGAGGATAAACGAGGGCACTCGGCCGGGCGAACCGTGCGGGTCGGGCGTGGAGCATCATACCTTCCCGCTGGACGTAAAGAGGTTCGCGACGACGCTGTTCACGCGCATAGTTGGCGGGCGACGTGTAAGCGTAACCGTGAGTGCCATCCCCGGGGCGCGAGTCTGGCCACATCATTAGCTGCACCGACGAAATATGCAGACTGACCCTGACTCTCGACGCGTTGTATGGCGGACATCGGGCACCAGATGCGTGGGTATGGGCCGAACCCTCCGAAACTCATTCTCATCTCGTCTGAGCCGACCGAGAGCAAAGCGCACGGAGTGCCACTTACTCACACTTGTGCAGCCGTCAGGCCTGAACTCAATCCGCTTCTTCACCGCCGCCCGCACGCGCCTCGAGTGTCTCTTGCGTGATCCCGGGCTCCAGCACGAGTCACTGCGGGCGGTCCCATCTACAGTGCCAAGGTTCGATGTCAGGTTGCCGGAGGACAGAGCGCGGGCCAAGACGACGAGTCCCAGGCGCGTAGTCAAATAGAGCAGGGCGAGACGTGCGCAAATAATAGCAGAGGTAATGATGTATGGCGAGAGCGGCGGTTAGACAAAGATAGATGGTGGTGGTGAGAGGGAGCGGCGGCGATGCTCGCGACTCGCGAAGTCGTAGCCGCACGCGCTAGGAACCTTCCGACGCACGAGTAGTTCTCGGGATAGACTTGGCACACAGCTTCTGTCGCGTAAATAGTTATATGTGTATGTAGGATGGTATTGCTCGAGTTCCGACTACCTCCTGTGTAGTGCGCTCGAATTCCGACCTCCTTCGGAGCAGTTGGCGGGCTAACCACCCCGGCTTCCGTCTCAGGCAGCTGATGAAATGTGGTAAGTATTCCCCACCATGTCTGAGAGGACATACCACAGCGAGGGGGACACTCTTAAAGTGGTGCCTTCCTATCAAAGACTATACCCCCCCGGAGTGCCCTCCTACTGTAAACTGCGTCCCCGAGACTGTCGATGGTTCCCGGGAAATTTCGCCCTCGCCAACCGCGTACACGAGGCTACTTGCCTCTGCGCAGATCACTCCGAGGTATCGTAATCAAGATACTTCACATGAAGTATTCCGTCCGTGCACAATATACGAAGACTCATCAAGTGACGCGACATACGAACTGCCGACCAGACTCAGTGATGCCGTCTCTCCCGTTTCGACCTTCGCGTGCTCCTTCAACTTGCCCCCCGACGGAGCTTCGCGGGCCTCTGTATCAGCACTCGCAGACGATACGCTCGACAGTCCCGAGAGGTGCGCGTGCACAACAGGCACGGCGAACCGCGGGGACGACATGCGCGCGTCATTGTGCGACTTCTCGTGCAGGGACTTGTCGAGCGCACAGAGGATGATGATAAGTGTCGGATACATGCCCTGCGCCCGCATTGAGCGACCAGATAGCGGACTCGGAGGCGCAACGGGAGGACTCACGATCAGTGGTATGAGGCATCCGCCCATCACGTAGTAGAAGCCGTAGGCAAACGCGGACTCGCCGAGCTTCAGCGCCACAAACTGGTACACGACGATGATAACTTATTCCCCGCGCTCGAGTCAGTCCGACCCGACGTCAGAACGGTACTAGGCTTACCCAGAGCGCGCAGTACAACACGCCGGACTCCACAAGAAGCGCGAGTGTCCGCTCTACTTGCGAGCGCGTGGAGCATCCCTTGAGATGTGACATAATGAGGACTCGGTGTTCCCTGCGTGCGTATCCCCGTTCGTCAGCGGGCGGATCTATGTCCTAGAACGCCAGCACGCACCAGGCTCGGTATGCAATCAGGAGTGTTGCGACCATGTTCGCCAGGAGGGAAAGCATCGCCGCAGCAATGCCCCACCCGTCTGCGCCAAACAGCGAGCCTATGGTCGATACCTCGCTAGTATCTGGAGCGAACGGGGAGGTGATGGAGAAGAGCGCTGCTTCAGGCATGCACGCGTCCTTCGTGTCGACGATTCCGGTCACTGGTCGCCGGACTGATCAGTATGTATACCAAGGAGGAGACGAATTTGAGGAAGGCGCACCCATGGTGGCCAGTATCAGGATGACCCAGGTGCAGAGCACGAGCCGGTGGTCGCTCCAGAGCACCCATGCGCGCCACCGTACGATCGCGTCGCCGATGATCACCTGAAAGGCGGGAGGTCAGTATGTGAGGACACCAAGAACACACGAACGCGCTCACATTGACAGTCAACGCCGCCGTGCCCGTACGCGGCATACAACCTTACAGCTCTGACGAAGGCTTAACGTTGAACGTCCTCCAGGTTCAGAACGGCTTCGCGCTCCGAAATACAGAATGCGTAGTACTTGAATGAATTCATCTTGACCAGTCGGCGAGCGGACTGTAGGTTCAGATTGAGCTCTTTGTGGCTGATGATAATCCGGTATGTACTACGCAGACTTTCGTCTCGAAGATGTTGTGTTGGACGGCCTTATCGACGGCGTGAAGTACTCCGACGAGGCACTTCGCAAGACGAAGGAACTCTCGCCTGTCCAGATCCTACCTTGCGCCCATGTCTGCTGATACACAGGTGCATTTGAAGTCACCCTCACCGTGGCTCCCCGGGGGAGCTCTTTGCACTGTCCTCGCGACAGCCATCCAGGGCCGCCGCGAACGCTATCAGCGACTGCGACGTGCAAGCGCTGTTTAACTCTCGCAGTGTACGCTCTGAGATGATGTGCATCGTCAAGGTACGTCTTGGTCTTTGGTCTACTCCTACATATTATGTGGGCCTGGTCAGAACTGACATCTGTGATAATCTCCGCAGATAGTCGTCGCGGGTCGGAGATACGATCTCGTGGTGATGAGTGTACAGCTCTGGCCCGGAGTCAAGGCCAGGCGGGTCATTGTAGGTCTCTCCGCAACGCTGCCCACTGTGACATTCGGTAAGTAAGTCCTGTTCCTGTGTTCTTCACTTTCCTCCGACGATGCTAAACTACTGGCCGGGCGGACATAGCACGAGTTTCTTGGATAGCTGCGGCGCCTAGGTGTAACTGCAATCTGTCGATCAGCTGTTCCGAGAAGTTTGGAACGACGTCCGATGACATTTCGGATCGCATGATACGTGAAGCACTCGCCTGTGCATCGAACTTCCATTAGGCCGGGCATCCGTTGTGGGGTCGTCAAAAGGTGCCTTGAACTTGGCAGATGGGAGCCCACAGCGAACATTGAGCGAGTTGAAAGGGCTCCTAAGGACGTGACGAGGGTTGGTAGCACTTGCTTCGTGAGTAATCCAGTTGTATCCCTTCGAGTTCTTATTTGTCGTCACAGCGCAGACAGCACGTGGTTGTCGTGTGGACAACAATCCTACTCATCGTCCGGTTTCAAGTGATTATCAGCGCTTATTCGCTTCCTCCGATATCCCCAAGCCAGGGAAATGTCCCAGCATCTCATCTCCTCGCGTCTCGTGGTCGGCCGTACATAACGCGTCCTTGGGGAGGCTCGAGCAAGCTCATCATTCCCAACCCTACACCTGTCACTTCACATTACGTGCCCTCCAGTCGCCATGGACCCGACCTCTTCATGCGCGGACAGCTCCGCGCTTCTATTGGATCTCGACGTGGCCACNCGGACAGCTCCGCGCTTCTATTGGATCTCGACGTGGCCACCTTCTTGCAGGGCTATCAGTTGGTCAATGTTATCATAACGTCTACCTTTTTTGGTAACATCCGCAGTCTTAGGTCTGGTACTCTATGAATGGATAAACTGATAGATACGTACAGGTATCGCGACCTGCCTCGCCATTGCGTCCGTGTATATCCTCATGTATGTCGTCCTCGTCCTTGTGTCTCCCTGGACTTCACCTAACTCATTATATTGCGTTGCGTATGTCCTTCACTCAACAGCACAAGAGGTATCAAGGAGAGATCCGCCGCCCTTCAGCTCGCAGCGATCCTCATCCTCTACACCTCCACCGCAGTGTTTTTCGGCGCAGTGCTCCGCGCGACCATCGTGATTATGTATTTCATGGAAGCCATCACCAACAGCGGCGTCAAGACTTACTTAGATGTGGTCGGTTTATATAACCCATTAATTGAACGGATGGGATGCGTCGAGACGTGGACCTTGGTCGTCAATGTAGGCCTTCTCGGTCTGCTGCTGCTGTCCGTAATCTTGTCAGAGATGGAACTGATTCATGCCTTGCACAGATCATTGTCGGAGATGCCGTCGTGTGGTGGAGGGTCTATATGCTTTGGGTCGGAGTTAAGGCCAGACGGGTCATGTTGGGGGTTTCTGTTATGCTGCTCGCGGCGACGTTCGGTACATCTCTTTCTCTCCACTGCAAAGAATGCACTGACTAGCGCGGGTAGCAATCAGTGTCATCGATACTTGCGGGGCGTGCAAACTCAACTTGTCTCTCACAAAGTCGATGCCTGGAAGCGGAGCGTTGTTTGGGGGGACGACATTTGGTGTCGTTGCGTCGAGTATGTCCCTCGTGACGAATGTTGTTGCGACATCCTTCACAGCATATCGGGCGTGGTACGTCCAAGACTTACTTCGCGTCTCTCTCACCGTTGCTGAGGATTGAATCAGGGTCCACATTCGATCGCGGAAGCACTTCAGCCAGATGCTCACCCTGACCAGCGCAGAGCAGATTCTGATCCTTGTCACGGAGTCCGGCTTCGCCTATAGTGCCATATGGGTATGATGTTCTCCCTCAATTCTGCTTGCGCACTTCTCGGGCTTACCTCTGAGGTATGCATCAGGTCTTGGTCGTGGTGTTTCAAGGTGGCGAGGACAATCATGATATCTTCAATGCGACAAATCTCAATCTGAATGGCGGCCCCAGCTTCTGGGACATTGTGGGCCAATTTTCAAAGGGGGCCTTAGTCCCAGTCATTGTAAGCGTGAACCGCCGGTGCTCAGTGCTCAGTGCTTTCGTTTGCTAACACATCACTGCCGGCACTGTGACTCGGACAGGCGATATACCCCATGTTTATCATACTAACGGTCGCGCTAAAGAGGACGTGTCAGACAAATGGGATGCACATGTTCCTGACGCAGATCCGATTTGAGTCTCAACCCGCGTCACCTTGTCTGCCGACGGCTCAAAGGGAACGACTCAACAGCAGCACGCGCGAGCATGTCCTGAGCAGCTCGTCGGTCATTGAAGCGGGTACCAGCAACTCAGACCTGTCCATGGAAGAGTTGGGGAAGGATGCTGGGAGGGATGTCCTAGTGGTACGTGACCTACAGCCCTGACTTTCCGAGGACGCTGCTGAATCTCTTCTGCACGATCAGTCTGAGAACTACACTGTTTAGCTATTTACATCGCTCTTGTCATGCTCTATATCTGCTTCAACGAGTGCTGTCCACCCACACCGCCTTATTCCACCTCGCCGTTGCCCAAGGTCCAGCGAGCTGACAGACAGGCAGGTGCGGTGTGGCGCGGTCCGCGGACCATCCATTCGGCAACATCAGCTCATGTTCAGGTGAGCGTTCATTCTTCTACTACTGACAGGTGAGAGTAGCTAGCATTCGTTTCGCATCTGCCGTGGCTGGGGTCCGGCGGGACCACCGAGAACTTTCACGGTGCACGCGCGGAGGTTCGCTACCGCTCGCATTCAACGAGGTTCCTCGATGCGGGACCTCTTCCACCACCTTGTACGTCCTTTCTTTCCTCAGACTCCACCGCTATACGAGCTCTGACATGCCGGCGTCCGACCTGTACTCGATCAGATTAACGAAGGCCTCCCTGACAAGCCTGAGCCTCCGCCATCAACGAAGCAGCTGGTCGGTGACACTATCCTCGCCCATCCCGAGAACTACGCGAAGCTGCAGGCTGAGGTCGACAGAACCTTCCCGACCATGAAGGAAGTCTTGTCCGTACCCGATACCCGACTTCAAGGACATGCATCCTCAATGCCGTCATGTGTGCATACGCGCTCTCTCCTCACCTAGGGAGCTGACAACTACTTGTAACTTGTGATGCACTCAGCAACGAAGCGCTACGTCTGTACCCCCCCCAGTGCCGGGCGCAGGGCAGCGGAACGTCCCGTCCGATACCCGCACGGTCGCCGTCGGGTCGCCGTACGAGTACTAGTACATCTTCCTTCCAGGCGCGTTCCTCATACTCACATCAGCGTTGCATCTGGGCCCAGGTTTGAGATTTATCCCGTCTGCAACGACCGTCTGGGTCCACGTCTACTCCCCTCACCGAGACTCTCGCAACTTCTCAAAACCTGAAGCGATAACGTGCATGGTTACCTGTGCGCTCGTGTAGCGATTTCGGTTTCGGTTCCGGTTCCGGTTCCGGCTCGCGGAGGGGTGAGATGTGCGGATAAGAAGGGGTGCAAAGACCACTCGCGCCCGTTCTCCGTCTATGCGCGGAGTCAGTCGTCGCGGCCTTTCAGCTCTTCTCAAATAATACAGCGGGTCTTGGAGGCTTGTTGGTTCTCTTCCATACCGTAGTTTATGAGCTCTGGCGCAGTCCGGACGACCCTCCTGCGAATGCGCCATCTAAGGTAAGGAGGTAGCTGTAGGGCATCATGGTAGACGCCTTGTACCTTATGTAAATACAGCCCGCCAAAACATCAAAGGGTCACTCCTCGAGGCAAGCAGGAGCTCCGCGGTGTCCGAAGGGATCTGACCCGCTGAGTATCGCGCTCGAGGTCGTGTCCGCCCCAGCGATGATCGCGAGGATGCTGTCATCGACGAGTGGAGATCTTCGTTGTTCTAATCGGGTCCGGCGTGAAACGTCCAAAGTCAGAGCTTGAGCGTAGGGAACGGAGCGCGAAGGAGACGTACAAGATAGTGGAAGAGATCGCGCGTGGCCGACCCGCGCTGGATGCGGGCGGCAGCGAACCTCCGCGCGTGTCCCATGAGCGTGCTCAGCGGCCCCGCGGCTCCGGGTATACTGCCGACATACGGGCCCAGCCACGGGAGATGGCAGAAGAAGGCTCCGAGGCTGCATGTAAGAGATGGTCAGAACACGGGCTCGGTGCAGAGTGGAGGAGATACAGACATGACGCCGTGATTGAGAAGTGCCCAGACGTTGTTCGCATCGCCGTCTCGTAGGAGCTCTGAGCCGCCGCCGTATCTGTATGGTTCGGAAATGAGCAATTGACGATGGG
>WJSG01019910.1:0-21412 GCA_016618145.1 Sanghuangporus lonicericola
GTAGAGATGATAGCAAGGTACGTACGGCCATCGTCGCGTCTCTGTGACGTGCGCTGACCTACCTCAATTTCCAGGCGACGTTGCGACCACTTAACGAGAAGGCTTCAGCGGCGTCGGAGGCAGGAATGCGGCACCAGCGGGCTCGTGGTGGGAGGAGGAACGGAGAGAAGATGCGACGCGGCCTCCTGTCTTCGCAAGCGCCCGGAGCGCGCTGGCAGGATCCGCTCTCTGCGGCTTTCTACTGTTCGCTCGCGTCTATCAAGCCAGTGAGTACCTAACAATGCCTATGACGTCTCTGAGCTGCGGCTACTGAAATTTAGTACAGATACTCGACTTACACAGATCAGCGCGGGCAGGCATTTTACTCCACGGCGGGCAGCGCCGAATCCTCAAAGTCCACGTGAGCGTTAAACAGTATATATCGATCTTCGAGCAACTGCAGTGCACACGTTTCTTATTCATAGATCTGTGACGCAGGTACTTCTCTCCGCCGTCTTCGGCAATCGGGCAGCGGGCATCACTGCCGCAAACTGCGACGCGGCCGTGTCTGGAACGCAGTGAGTACTTTCCGCCCGCACGATCTGTCTTATCCGCGTCGCATCCGCCACTTCCGCCAAATGACGAAGCTTGTCGGTCCGGAAACCACGAGGAATCGTGACGATGCCTCGGAGTTCGACGCTCAACATATAGAGCGTCTTCAGACGGATCGCGTGGTGCCGCCAGCCGCCAGCCTCATCAAACGTGCGGACAGCTTCAAGTTGTTCTGCTCGCGGCGTGTCGTGCAGATCCTGTCGGTAAATTCAAGACGACGCAACAACCATGCTGGCAATCGCGCTACTGTCCCAGGTGCTAGCAAAGAATGCGCATTCCACAGGTCTGTGCCTCGGACCCATCTCGACGTCCTTCCCGGCGATCTCGGCACCTTTGAGCTTCTCGCGGAAAGTATCAGCTCAATTCAGCGTGCTATCGCGTACGCATCGAACTCGCAGGAGCCCACATGGGACAATGCGTATGATAGGCCACTCTCGTCACCACCCTTCACCGCAATGTGTCGCATGCCGAAGTCGTCGTGAAACAGAACGAGATTCACGCCTGCCTGGACCGCTATCCTGCTGAGAGCATCGCCGACGGTCTGCAGCATCTCGGCCCTAGATCGCCTAGGAATGGTCGAAGAAGGGGAGTAGGCAAGGGCGTCAACGCTGAACGTAGTGATATTCGCGCACGTGTAATTGATGATTTTCATGCAAGTGAGCATGGCCGAGATGGAGGGCATGGGGATTGACACCGAGAACTGCTCCTTGGCGGGGCCGAGAACCTGAGGTGGCGACAGCTGCAGGAGAGTCTGTATCACCATCTGGACAGAGTGTGCGAACTCGAGTAAGAGGTCCTGCAGGTGGACGAGCTCCTCAGAAGATCTTACACGGAGAGACGCGTCCGAGGAGGGCACCCTCCGGAAGTTTTTAGAATGGACCGAGTTGGGAGGCAAGCGGTGGACACGTTCGTCGCTCTGCGGGCACAGACATGGATGGTCGGGGCTCCGCGGGCCAGGCAATCCTGAGACGGCTGGCAGGGAGCAGCTCGACAACGACGGCGGCGTCCGTGCCGTCCTCGCCGCCCACTAGTGCCGGGAGGCGGACGGAGGGCAGCCTCGCTCCAGATATGGTTTGTGTGCGGTCCAGCACGCTCCCGAGGAGAAGAAGAGAGACAGCCGTGAAGCAGCAAAGCCCAGCGAAGAGGAAACCGGAGACGGAGGCCCCAGCGAAGAGGACGCGACATGGCGGCGCCACACACACGGCACAACGATGTCCGACAGGCGACCATCAACAACGAGACACAAACGCTGTACGCGGGTATGTATAATACTGTAGTTACCCACAGTGACACGTTCTACCACATGCGAAGCAACGTAGAGCAGGCGGGCGGTTGGGGTTCATGTAATCCTGCCTATCCTCAAGAGGGTCATCGTTCCAAGATATCAGGTACTTCACGATCGTCAGGCTCGTGAAGTCCATGCTCCAACCTCCCCAGTCGCAAATGCGCCTTAGTGGCCACCTACAGACTGTTGAGAGCCATTGACAGCCACCCCGCCTGAACGAGTGAGTGCCGTAGGGATCCGGATCGATCCCAACGTCGACGAGGTTGTGACGGAACAGCTCGAGGAACTGCCCTGCGGACTGCACATGTGTTGAGCTTCGGCGGAGACACAGACTACAGGAATTGACTTACGATCGATTTGCCCCTAGGTCCGACGTGGTCGCCGCGCTTGATAGATGGAAAGAGGTATCCCGCCTTACCACCTCTCACTTTCAACCACCCCCATAAGGCCCGGAGAGGACACATGTATGCCTCGTGCAGAGGGCGCAGATGTAGATAGAAAGGTTTGATATCTGAAAGGATATGAGACGGAGCGAAGCGGAATGAAAGTTCGTACTCACTGCCTTCCTGATGCGTCTTCCGGAACGGTAGTTCTAGCCTGACGCAAGACTTGCTGACGATCTGAATGTGCGACATTTCGATATGCATAACCTCGTCGAATCGCAGCAGGCAGGCGAAGGCCACAGTCGAAGCGGAGTGTGTGAGTAGGCGAGCGTTGCGTTGGCGGTCGCTCAAGTGCCAATTGGTCCGATCTTGGTTGAAGTCATGTACGAGCCGAAGGATGTCGGGGCTGATTGCACGCGCGCTCGTCGCGACTTCACCGCCTCTGACCTATCGTGTACCCAAGTCAAAAGGGACGACGCGTGATATGAGCAATGGGAAGTACCTTCCGTCGGTGTAGGGAGACCATGTATCGTCCTACTCTGTCAGACACAGAAGGGTTGCCGAGCCAGCGACCGCTCTCGGCGCGGTACCACGCCTGCCGGCCACGCGTCTTCAAGCGACCGTATGCGTATGTCATCGCTGCGCGCATTTTCATGGCATTACTATACGTTCGTTGGTGACTAGCATCTTGGCGAGTGGTGCCGTCTAGCTGAAGGGGATCGCAACTAGCGTAGACTGAGCATCGGTGCGATATGGTATCACTGGCAGCACGACGTACCTCTCCATGATCCACAGGGAGATGATGTCGGGCACCTCCTCCGGTAACGTTTCGGCGAACGGATCCCCGCCATCCGTGAAAAACTCCTTCTTCTGGGTCCAAGTAGAGTAATTCTTGATCAGTCTGGACAGGGCTGTCAGATACATTTCGCCGCCTCAGTTGTCGCACTCACCTTTTGTAACTACCCAAGGTCTTGTCCGTGATGCCCGTCGCCGCTTCCTCTAGACTGTCAGTCCACGGCACTGACTCAGTCTTCTCCTCTTCGTCGAGCAGTGCCCAGACTTGAGGACTGTGCGCCTCTTGCTCAGCACTGAGGTCGTCTTGAATATCATCCGGTGCGACCGGTTCGCGGAGGGCGATGTCGATAGCGTCGAAGGGTCGCATCCGAGCTACAGCGAATGGGTACTGCGGCCATGAAGGAGTTGATGATTGTATTTGTCTGCAAATGACCATCGTTACGTGCCTGGACATGGAAGCACATGACGTACTCTGCGCCTGTCCTTGCATCAGCATCTGTCGGGTCGCAGAGTCTAGAGCGCGGATCCTTTCAGGAAGGGGTTTAAGTGGAATGAGTTGGGCAACTTCGCCTCCTCCTTCGCTCGCTGCACATTATCACTGGAACGCGTTCCGCCTCATGTTCGTCAACGTTTTAGGGTCCCTATCTGCAACGAGGCAAACAATCTCCTGCTGCATGGTCACCAAGGGACATGGAGAATCGGGAAGCTACGCGAACCTGCATATGTCCGCACCACTGCTTGCATATGCCACGTAATGAGGCTCAACTGCATGGAATGGACTCTGGAGGCTCTCCAACTTTAGCGCAGCAGCAACAGTGATTCCCCGCCATCGACTGGGAATCCCCGTGTCGGACGATGGTAGCGCAGACGAAGGACTGGCTTCGGCATCGAAGTCCCTCACTGTGCACCATGTCCGAGTGCTTCCATCGAAAATTGCTTCCACCATAGCTTTCAGACATTGGGTGGGCCTATTGAAGATGGGAGGACGGCCCTACAACACCGTAGTAGCTGAGCGCTGAGCTGCCCGGCGTGGTAACGGCGAGAAGCCTGAGAGAGGTAATTTCAATGCGAGAAGTTGCGAACGGGAGTGGGATGATCTCAACTTGAAGTTCCGGGGATGGTCCGGCGAAGGACTAAGTACTACTTACGCATGTTGCTTACTGAACGGTCAATGGCGGCGCAGAGCGTGAGCCTTGCACGCCACCCTCCACACGTCCTCCATCCTCCGTAAAGGCGCTGCGGCCCGCGCTCGAGTTCGTCGACGGTCTCAGTTGCACACCACTCAGACGTCGACCACATTCTGTGGCCAAAGGCGGCGGTGTTGGAAAGCACGGGCGAGCCCGTCGTTGTGCGGCAGCGGCGGGATGTCGCGCAAGGCGTGACACGCGCCTTGCAAGCCCGCGACTCCGTTAGATCACGGACTGGCGTGGGGTCTCCGCCGGAGTAATTCAAGGGGAGCGTTCCCGTGGTTCGCACTGTCGGGGTCGTAGATTGACAATCGAAGTCCCAAGCGAGTGAGATAAGAGGTATCGCATAATCGGACACAGCTGGTAAGTATACCGTAGAGGGTGATTGACATGCCGAGAGATGCAAGGGGCGAGGACCGAACACGAAGGCATTCCTCCGGGCGCGGACTCTTCGCAGGAGCGCTTAGAAAACACGGTGTTCACGAACGATGTCAATCGCCTGAGCTTCGATGAATACGACAAGCGCGGAGTCTCTGCTGGATGTTTTGACCACAATTCTCCCTGGAAAGTTGGACACTGCCCGTCGAACATGCAGACTAAGTATACGAGGTTAGCTCTCATGATGATGACTCGACGCCTAACGGAGACCCACATATTGTCGAAGACTCCCACTCTTCGACCCGCGATCACGATATACCACACTTCTGCACCACTTGGCGGTGCGATCGAAGGTAAAGAGGTGGGCGAACAACTCGTAGATGTGACGACTTGAGATCCACCAGTGAAAGTGGCCAGAGTCTCAGGTTGCCCCGAGTCTCTGTAACCCGGCAGTACTACGATATCAGAGCTGTCGTCTGGACAATCTCCTTCTGGGCACATGTATTAGGCACATGTGGGTAGGAAGAAAGGAAATATGGGTGCTACTGACGAGAGATATGAGCAAGTCCGCATTTGTCGTGTCCGTCTAGGCTGAGCGGCGCCGTCGGGCAAGGCTTAGAACCCATGGGATTGTTCGTCTGCGAGGCGCGGCGAGCCCGGGACATGCAGCCGACGCATAGCAGTGTGGACGCATCGTCAGCACTCGCTGCTAACGGAACAGCACTGTGAGCTATAGAACCCTCGACCTAGCTGAGACAAGTCAGACACTGACCAACATCAGCAGCTATGAGGAGGATCTCCCGCATGAGCCGGAGCAGAGATAATCGACGTCCCGTCAAGGCTATGGTGGAAAACATGAAGTAGCGGGGAAGAATCATGGAGATGTTACCCTCAGGTCTCGTTCGGTCGGGTGTGGAACTACGTACAGGGTTGTGGGGTATTCGTGAGAATCGCAGAAAGCCAGCAACGGGGCGCTAGGCTCCACGGAGAACTCCGGCAGAGACTCGCGGGGAGATCATTTTATGGGAAACTCTACATGAAATGTACTCATCGATACTGATCTTATGTATGTGGGAAGAAGCTTCAGAGAATATGTGCAATGATGGAGTAAATAGATGACATGCTCGTTGGGGTACACACAGCAGATCGCGTTTTCGACCGAGTCGGTCACGGTAACGGCGATCCGCTTACTCAGAAGCGACCTGCTGCACGATGCCAGCGGCCTCAGATACTTGAAAGGCCTTGATGGCTTTCGTACGCGTGGGATATCCACCACACCCTGAACCACCACGAATGTCGCAAACCGAGTAGTCCAGCATCGAACTACAACAGGCACCAAACAGAATAAGTCGACAAACCGCTGCGATACAAACTGATACGCACTTATTGTCGAATACACCGACAATTCGCCCCTTAGTCACAATATACCACTTGTCGGCATCGCTCTCTGGCGAAACGAACGCCGCATAGGGGCGGACTGAAGCAACATGGTCGAGCTGGGCAAGTACGCGGGGCTGCCCGACAGAAAAAGAAGCAGAGGCCCGATGCGAGGATGGGGGGGAAGCGAGAGGAGCAGGGTCAACGCCGTCAACGGGCACCATGGCGATAGCATCGCTGTCTCCGCCGTCGGGTGACAAGGCGACCTCTCGGGGACATTCAGAGTCACTGAAGATTGAATCCGGTGAGGACTCTGTGGTGAACGAGATGGAGTCGTCGTGGGGCTCTAGGCTAGAATCCACGACGATCGCCCGATCGTCCGGACGGAGACGGCGGAGCTGCGCATTGCTGTCCGCTGGAAGGCTCGCTATGGTCGCGAGGGCCTCGATGAGCGCCGCGTATGATGACCTGGGCACCTCCTGATGGGATGCACCGCGTCCCTCGGTGTCGATGGACGCACTGACGTTCGGGGCGACTGTGGATTTGGACGACGGGTCTTCTCCCGGTGGATATTGGCCGGAAGAGCTACTAGTAGCGCTGCGGTAGCTGCTACCGTCGTCTTCGGAAGCATTGTCCTGGACGGGAAGGTGAATGTGGATACGCCCACGGCCTGGATCGCTCGACGTGAATGTTGCGAATCCCAACCGCGAGAAACGACTACATACCAGATAGCGACCAGCGGACACATTCGGGACATGCATCGTGACCAACTTGGTCTGGTGGCGGAAGCACTGAAGTTGATGTTCGTCAGTGCCGCACGGTCAAACTTGCATGCGGACGATATACTCGCTACTCACCATGACAACAGTCTGAAAGGAGGAACAACGTTCTCAGCCACTCTCCGAGACCGCTGTACCGCGCCTCGGTCGTGCGCCCGGAGGTTTCGGCATCATGGTGAGGAGGGTTGACGGGCATGGCGATGAGAGCGAGAGAGGACGGGGGAACTTTGGCGGAAGGGCCGGGGGCGCAAGTGTTTGTAAGTGCTTTCTACCTTCCCCTTCTTCCCCTGAGTCTCCGGACGTAGATATGGGTCGGAGACTCCTAGTCGGATCAGCGCAAGTTTTGAACTCGATTTGGCACATGCCTGCAGCCGTCAGCCAGGAGTAGACATGCATGCTCCTTCATCTCAACTTCCCCAAATATCTGCAACATCTGGCGCAGACGTTTGCAGACGTTTGCAGATCATTTCAGAGGAAATTCAGTGATTTGCAGAAGTCAGAGCGTAAGTACAGGTGTGCCTGCCCTAAATCAGCTCGGCGCTTCGCAACGTTGCCAGCTCACTCTTCCGCACTCTCTCCCCCAACTCCGTTGCCATCCATACCCGTACGCTCCCTCCGCTGTTCCACTTCTACATTGCTGGCACGAGTACCGACTCAGTTTCCTCCCCTTCCTCACCAGTCATAGTCCCTTCGACCCTGCCTTACACGACAAGGATACGCATCGTCTCATGCGAAGACCCATGGACCAGGCACTCCACAGCAGCGACAATGGGATGTGCATGAAGCTCGGGGCACCGGACGAGGGTGTCGACATGGTGAGATGAATAGACACAGGTGAGTACAGTTCCACGGAGCAGTAACGTCAGCTCCATCGTTGCTCCTACCTGCTGCAACTACTCGTTGATTCATACTTGTCGCCCAGGTCTACAACCAAACAGAGTGCGTATGTTCCGCGACTTGGTGGATGTTTATAAGGATATGAGATATTTGACGAGTCGTCGACCATGTGAGTGTCGAGATTCATCTCTCTGCCCCTCACGCCCAGTCTGCCCCTCATGCCCGGTCTGCCCCTCACGCCCGGTCTGCCCCTCACGCCCGGTCTGCCCCTCACGCCCGGTACGCTGCCCCTCGTGCCCGGTCTACCCTCTCGTGCCCGGTCTCTCGTGCACGGTCTGCCCTCTTGCGCGTTATTCTGCCCGGTCTTGGTCTGTTGCCTCCGCCTCTTTCTTGCCCTCCGCCTCTTACCTGCCTTGCGTCTCCTCCGCTCTATCTCTGCTTGCTCTTCCTCCGCTGCTTGCTTCGCTCTCCTGCCCCTCAACCAGATTAGCCAGTGTACTCCTTAAGATGCTACTTGGTTGGGCGTCGAGCCAAGTTGTTGTTGGCTAGTACGGGTAGCGACTGTATTGTACCTATGTACTGTAGTGTGCTGTAGGCCGTGGTGTTCGAATATAGTGCATCTACTGTCCTACATATTGTGTGAACGACCGGGCAGTGGCAGCCCAGTGCGACCTGAATTGACTTAGATAAGTTGCATATAAGATGCCCATAAGATGCACCGTAAGGTCAGCCAACTTACAAGGGAATAGGTACATAGCTTTTCTAAGATGGGTTGATCTTACGTCTTACCCATCTTACAGAACTTACGCAAGGCTCATAAGATCAGTAAGATCATTTGCGACTTTGCTGATGTTCAGTCAATCAGGGCTCAGACCCGAACAGAAGGCTGTCAGAGGTTTTGTATGAGGGTCGACGCAGAGGTTTCAGATGTTCAGACGAGCTCAGAGGGTTGACGAAACACCTGTTCTATTTGCCATTCACGGTCCGAATGTAGATATACGGATACACATGCGTACAACTAGTCGTCGCACGCATCATACGGCACTGTGGGAGGCGAGCTGCTCCGCTCTCGCACGTATCGCCGGTTGACGCCATGCTTGGATACAGCGGTACGCAATGGCACGGATAGCAACGCCATCGCGCTAGTGAGCAAGCGTTCGAGATGATGCGGCTTGTCAATCAGGTCCTGGACAGCAGAGTCACGCCATCTGCCCATGTCCTCGCCCGCGAGTTTCTTCGAGAACTTCACTTGCGGCAGGCCCTTCAGTTGGTTCTTTGAGTACCACTCGAAGGACCGCTCAATCTAGACATTGTCAGCATTCCGCGAACCGCAATGGGCGCCGGATAACATACCGCGCATGCAGCGAGAGCGATGACTCCGACCGGATCGGCACTCTCGTCATCCTCGGGTGACCAGATTGAACCCATGGACATGCGCAGGTGGAATGCGACGACTTTGAGGACAAACTTGGATTGCAGTTGATCTTTTGCTGACTCCGGCTACAGGTGACGCGTGACGACCAGGCGGGAGCAGGAATACACTGGAGGAACTCACGTCGATGATATTCGGCCGGCCCCAATGCGCGGCACCCCCTGTTTCGATAGCATCATTGACCCATTCGAGTATGGCCGCCTCCGTGCGCTCTTGCTTTGGAATCTTCCTGTCCTCGTGGCGTGCCTTGATCTCTGTGCGGACAATCGCGTTCGCGGCCCTTTGAAAGCCTCGGTGCCACTCATACACCTGCTGTTGGCACTAGAGCGGTAGATCAGGTCGCCGTTTACACGCTCGGGAGCAGCGAAGAAGTACGGCTCACCCATTGGTAGATGATGTCGCTCTTGACGAGCCTGTACTGTTTGACGTGGAATACATGGTTGAAGACCATCTGCAGTAGCTGTATGAATGTATACTTGTCGGTATTGAGCGAGAAGGGGTTGTCTTGAATGCCGAGATACTCGTAGATGGTGGGCATCACTTGCTCCTTGATGAGGGGCTTCGTCCAGTCTGGCAGGTTCTCGTAGCTGCAGCGGGGATCGTCGCTTGATGTATCCTTCCCAGTGCCGTCGTCACGATGACGCGACTTCTTGCTCTTCTTGGACTTCTTCTTCTTCTTCCTCTGTGACTCTATGCTCTCCGGAACATCGGTAATTACGAGACCCTGCGTGCACGCATGAGCATCAGCAACCACCGAGGATGTAGTATTGTAGCTTACAATGTCAGCTTTGCGGGCTCCACCCGGGGTGGCGAGGGTGAGGCGGCGGATCGTGGATATAGCCGCGTCGTGCGGGGCGCTGATGTGGCTCGCGTCAAGACTTCCGATGGGCTCGAAGCCTTTATCCTTGTCCTCGACGGGAACATGCTTGTGCGGGGCGCCTGGATGGTCGCATAGGCGATACGCAACACAGAGGGTGCAATGAGGACTTACTGAATGTTAGAGGTGCGGCGCCTGACAGCACACGAGGGGTAGCACCACCCACACGTTTCTTCCCAGCTTTCCATGCCGCCCGGCACCGGGGACTGCGTGTACTCCTGGAGTTGGCGTCGCCAGCTAGGGGTGAAGGCTTCTAGAGCCTTCTCTCCACAAGGTTTGGGAGTCGCCCTGATGATATATCTGTTAGCGTGCACAATTTGATGAGGGGCGTCGTGGAATTGCTCACGCTGGGATGACACGTCGATGATCATCAGTGTCCGCAGGCTGCGCGTTGAATGTGTGATAATCTTGAACATGCTGACGCGCCTGCGTTTGACATTGAACACGCTTCTCCTTTTGTGACAGTGCCTGTGAGGATGCAGTCGCATGAGAACGCTGCATCGTGTATAGCGGTGAGCAGAGAACTATGCGCATACCTTCTTTTTGGGAGCGGGCACGCTGCCTTGATCCCGATCTGAGTCGTCTTCATACGACTAACAACGATGGAGTGTCAACAAATGGGGGTCTTGCAAGCAATGCGAACGCACACCGGAGTGCACTCACCGGGTCAGAGTCGTTCCCACGCCAACTAGTTGGAACGGTGTTCTCTTCAAGTTCGTCCTCCTCGAACGGGTCAGAAATAGGCTACGAAGACTTAGGTGTCGGCGAAACGATGGGCTTGTGGGAAGCACACACCTGGGAGCGGATACGAGGATCGTCCTCATGCTCGTCGTGGTAGTTCAAGTCTCCAGCGGCAGGGGGCTCATCTGCCATATCGGGCGCGCAAGCGAGGGCGTCAGCATCGGGAAGATCAGCGCGGGCTGAGAACGTGTGTACTGAACGACTCACTGAACAATGTCCTGTCCTGCACCTCCTCGCGAGCCTGCTTATCCATAATCTCCGCGAGATGCCCCAACTTCCTATTCTTCTCCACCTGCCAAGCGGCCTGCTCTGCCTGCTGCACGGCTTGCTCCTCTGCAGCACGCACCTTCTTCGCCTGGGCAACCGCCTGTACTTGCTCGCGAGTGCGAGGCGCAAGCCCGGCTTCAATCCCTGGATGCCTATTGGGGTTGCGCATTTGATAGCGTGGCGCCGGCGCTGAAGTCTGCACGATCGCGCGATGGTGAGTAGAAGTTCAGTCTCGACAAAGAATAATATGACTTGCCTGTCTGTCATGACCGGTGGGGGCGTCGTCCGTGCCGGTCATGCTAGTCGGAAGATCTTGAGTCGCTTTTGATTTTGATGAGGCGCTTTGGGTTGCACGAGGCTTCTTTGGAGCCTTCTTGGTGTTCTCAATAATTGTAGAGATGTCAGGGAGGCCATCAGAGACATCGTCGGGGCTCGGCGAACGTAGGCGTTTGCCTTGTTGTCCTTTTGCGCGCCCAGCCATGTCGAGTGGAAGGTGATGGGGAGAGCAAAGGAGCGATTTTTGCCGCTCGGAGTCTGGCACAAAATTTGACAAGTCCGCCGCCCCTCCAGCGCCTGCAGCCTTGCCTCTCGACCACGGCCAAGTCCTCATTCACTGCTAGTCGTCTCTGATCTCCTGGCACATCTCGACATGGCTCGCTACTGTCGACTCTGCAAGATGTCGTTCAGCTCCCTCAGGAAGTTCCAGCGGCATCGTCACACCGACCACGCCCATCCTATACCTGCGCCGCCTGAGCCTCATGTGAATCCCCATCCCCATCTCACAGGTATCTATACTCTGCTTCTGATATACTGTGAGTTGTACTGAAATACTTACTTCACTCTCTCTTAAGCCCTCAAGTGCGATCAAGATGGCCATTTCATTGACCAAGACGCCCCCCCTCCTCCCCGTCCTGACGACATCGACTGGGCTCCGTTTCGCGATCGACCTACCTTCGAGTTTGCCCAGTTTGCCTTCGAAGATGCTCGCTTGTCCAAGGGCAAAATCGACCAACTTCTCTGCATCTTAGCAGCCAACTTCGTTGTCGACGGACTTCCCGACTATCAGCCGCCGTTCAACAACTATCAGGAGATACTGGATGCCATCGACGACATCGAGTACGGTGAAGCTGCATGGCGGACGTTCGCTGTGCGATACCAAGGTCCTGTAACCCCAGCGTCGCCTGCCTGGCAACGCGAGACATTTTACGTGCATGCCCGAGACACGCTCCGCGCCGTGGAGAATCTGACGGCTTCTCCGGACTTTGATGGCCAATTCGACTACGTACCTTTCGAGGAGTCCACCCCAGCCAATGGTCGTCGCGTCAGCAACCTCATGTCGGGCATGTGGGCTTTCAAACAGGTGATATGTGTGTTGCGCGCTATCATAACCAACAACTGCTCATGACGATGCACAGACCATGATAGCAGAGGATCCAACCACACATGGATCCATGGTCGTTCCCATCGTCCTTGGAGCGGACAAGACGACCGTGTCGATTGCAACGGGAAACCAAGAGTTCCATCCCGTCTATATGTCGATTGGTAACATCCACAACACCGTCCGCCGTGCGCATCGCGACAGCGTCATCCCCGTCGCATTTTTGGCTATCCCTAAGAGTACGTAGGATCTCACGAGTCGTCCCCTGTACCCACACGATCTCATCTTGAAATAATAACAGCTGCGCATGAATGGGACAACAACGAGGGCTTCCGCGTCTTCAAACAGCAATTGTACCACGCGTCACTTGTCCGTATCCTTGAGCCCCTACAGCCCAGTATGACAACGCCTCATGTCCTTCGCTGCCCTGACGGCCACTACCGTCGAGCAATTTTTGAGCTGGGGCCGTTCATCGCCGGCTACCCCGAACAGGTGTACCTCGCCGGCATCGTGCAAGGCTGGTGTCCAAAGTAAGCAGCTTGGTTCATGGTCTACACCCGTCCCTCACTAATTCCTCGTGCAGGTGTTTTGCAGTGCCCGACCGTGTATTCGCGCTGGGGGACACTCGCACCCGAGACGCCACTGAAGCGGCGAGAGAAACATTCACGATCGAAGAGCTGTGGGACGCTTTTGGCATCAATTCGAACGTCACGGTGAGCTACGCAATCAAAGCTAACCGGAATGTTTTGGCTCACAAGCCATGATAGCCGTTCACTGACTACTTTCCTCGCGCGGACATCCACCAATTGCTCTCGCCCGACCTTCTGCATCAAGTCATCAAGGGTGTCTTCAAAGATCACCTCGTAACCTGGGTCATCGACTACATCAAGGCTACTGCGGAGTCGGAGCGCGAGGCTAGTCGCATCATTGACGACATAGATCGCTGGTACGTACTCTGTTGCGCTGAGTATCATCGTATAGCTCCTCCTATGACTTGATGTTGATAGCTTCATCAGAATTGCTGCCGTCCCGGCGTTCTCTGGACTCCGACAATTCCCCGAAGGGCGCAACTTCAAGCAGTGGACTGGTAATGACTCAAAAGCCCTGATGAAGGTATGTGTGCTTGAATGACAACCTTATAATGGGGCCCTGAGAAGATTACGCAGGTCTTTCTGCCTGCCATCGTCGGCTATGTGCCCGACCAGATGGTCCGGTGCATTGCTACTTTCCTAGATTTCTGCTACCTCACCCGCCGTCCGTCGCACGATAGCCACACAATCGAAGTCATGCAAGAGCTTCTCGAGCGTTTCGTAGCTCTGCGCACTGTATTCGAGGTCGAGGGCGTGCGGCTTGATGACGGCTTCTCGCTACCTCGCCAACACTCCATCCTTCACTACCCCCGCGGCATCCAGCTCTTCGGGTCCCCTAATGGGCTGTGCTCATCCATCACCGAGTCCAAGCACATCACGGCCGTCAAGCAGCCCTGGCGGGAGTTGAACTGTCGCAATCCTATCGGTCAGATCATCCGCAAGATCACTCGAGAGAACAAGCTTGGCGCCGCCCGGGCGGAATTTGGCCGCAGAAACATGCTCTACGGCGACGTTCTCACATACGCTCGCCTTCTCGCGGGCCTCTTGGCCGGTTCCGACGAGTCTTTGGACGATGAAGATGAGCACGCCGAAGACCCCGAGGATGCGCAGGATGTGAGGTTCCGAGACCTGGCAGTTGCAGCTGCTGCCGGCGATGAGGACCTCGCAGATGGATGTGTTGATCTCAGCCAGACCCCAGGTGCGTCTGATGCCGTTTCTGTCCTACTGCCATAGTTACTGATTCAAATCCCGTCGCAGCATATATCAAGTCCATCGGCCAGGTTGCAGAGATGCTCGGGCCTCATGTGCGGTTTGTCGAACGTCTTCGACGGTACCTGCAGATGGAGCTGGAGCCGGACGGACCGGACCTGGACGATGTCGACTTGGACCAGTGCCGGTATGTCTGGACGGGCAGCCATCTGGCGGTGTCGGCGACCTTCTATGCACCCAGCGAGGTCTGCGGTACCCGCGGCATGCACCGGGAGATAATCCGAGCGACTCCTCTCTGGTGGGGAGAATATATGCGGTACGACACTGTCCTTGTCAAGACAGACCCAGATGCCGTCGGGTTGGACGCCCTGACGGTCGACCGCGTCCGATGTTTCTTCTCGTTCAAGCATGAGGATGTGACGCACAAGTGCGCCCTCGTGGAGTGGTTTGTGCTCGATGCGGACGAGCCTGACCCGGTCACAGGCATGTGGACAATTTGTCCCGAGCTTGATCATGATGATGCACGGGTCATGGATGTCATACCTATCAACTCGATTGTTTGTGCATGCCATCTCATTCCTTTCTATGGCGCCACCCGGATACCGGACTTCTTTCACTTCTCTGACGCGCTAGATGTGTTCAATAGGTATTACTTAAACTGGTACATAGATTATCATCCGCACGAGACAATAGGGTAGCGTGTTCCAGAATGAATGAATCTACTTCTGCAGATTTGAGCATCTGTAGATGTCTGCAGTGTCTGGAAGCTCTGAACCGCATCTGCCCAGAAGTGCCAGAAGTGCAGACTTTCGGCGGATTACTGATGTTTCCTATTCAGTTCCCCAGAAACAGGTACAAAGCATGCACCATTGATGCCATGCGAAGTGGTCTTCAGATACATTATACTGCCCACGAGTCTCAGTCAGTCAATCGTATGCCCGGTCCATCTTCATCACAGAATCGGCGCCGAAGTTGCAATGCCCAAGATTATTCGGTAAGATATAATGTGATTATGAGTTATCAAACACTTACCTGGCGTTGTTACTAAGTGGTAAGGCTTATTAATTATCTCGTGGTCATTGTGACCGTCACGATTGTTGTGCTGATTGCACTCTCCTTGCTACCTACCTCCATCTCTGTTGCAGTATCCTTGTCAGACAGCGGAACTTTCAGCTTGCTTGCGACGTCCCCCGAAGCTGCGCACTCGATTCGTTGCACCTCGACCACACCGATCAGAACTGTACAGTCCCTCGGCGGGGTTTGAATCAGCCCGTACGTCGTCGTCAAGTTGTCGTCTCTCCTTGTCTCGTGCACCCCACATCTTGCCTGAGTCCGACTCCTCCTTCTCCTCCTCCTCCGCTCGGTCATGTCGTCCAAGTACTCGATGTGACTGGCTGTCAAGATGCTCCATGGCCCTTCAACTTCAGGGACTGTCTTCTTGAGGACGACAGTTGTTACGTCTTTGCTGGGTCTCGCACTGCATAGCTGGTACTACCTGTTCGCTCCTGGAGCTTCTGGTTCTATGTCCTCTGGCTGGCTCTTGTCGGTTTCGTCTGGCGCTCTGGGCCCTGGCTTGCTCGTTAGCATGTCCATGGAGTTGTTAACGTTCCCCATCGTAGGTCTGTCAGCGATTGTCAACGCCCGCAAGTGCCACCCTCCCTTCATTGTCCTTAGTATCATGCCTATATCGTAGATAGAACACAGAATTGCATTGTTTATTCCATAGCAATGCCCGAGTCCGCCGACAATGAGTCTCGAAGCCCCTGTAAAGTACCGCAATATTATGAGCAGCTGACAACCGACTGCAATAACCTCCGGCTCGGTTGACCTTGCAAGTGGTGAAATTATTATACTGATTGCATGACGCTTGCAAGGTGTGCCATGCGATAGTAGTTGCACTATGATGGATTGCATGTACGCAATTGTTATGGTCATTATTATCACATTGTGAGCAATTGTATTTCCATCGTAACCCGGTCTAACATCCAGGCCAAATCTGTGATGTTGTCGTTATCTGAGCCTTGCCCGCGGAGAAGCTTGCTAGAAATCTTGGGATGTGTCCGATGCTCGTCCCTGGGTCGCACAGTGCGCAAATAGCTCACAACTATGGCAGAGAAGCTAGCAACATATAATTGTTCCGGTACCAAACCGTGAGGGGACACGAAGGGCATAAAGTGTGCGCGCTGAGTTAAATAGCAGCGACCTTGGGTATACAGCCGTTTGCATATCAGTCTGCAATTTCCGCCGCGCGAATCTTTGTTTGTCCTGAACAAACAAATGCCCAAAGAGGCAGGGACCTATATCTTGCGCGGGTCCGCGGAAACTTCGACAAGCCTGCTACGCCCGATGATGCGCCAGAAAAAGATTGGGACGCACTCTAGAGTGGTATCCTCAGATACTCAAATTTGCAGAGCTCTCCAGAAAGGCTCATATGACGGTGGTGTGGTGTTCGAAGATCACCACTGTTGGTGCCACCGGCTATATGCCCTACCTTATAAGGCATTTGTTTGGCCGGACAAACAAAGATTCGCGCGGCAGAAATTGCAGACTGATATGCAAACAGCTGTAATTGGTGCCGGATGAAAGCTGCAAGCCCCGGTACGCACCTAGGCTACCCCTCATTTGCTCTTGTCAAGTTGTTGGATCAATCTCACGCTGTGCACCTCGTGTCTGCTCGTCTGCCATGAGTCATTGCAGGCAATTATGCGCTGGTGCCACTGTCACAAATTCAGCTGCCAGATCTGACGATCAGGACGGTCAACGGGACCTCACCCGAGCTGCTCTCGGGGTCGTAGCAACCTTGTCGGGGATGCCGGGAACATTAGCCGCGGCGCTGCGGTGTGCAGAGTGAGGTGTACAGTTACTATGAACTGTGGAGATCAGGAACGTACCTCAGGACAGCTGCTTCCAAAACGATAGAGACCTCGCGGGCAAGCAGGATGCCCCAAAGAGAGGCTGCGCAAAGTAACATATCAGGCTAACTTGACGTACTTATGGGGACCAGCAACGCCTGTTCATTTGATGGCTCAGCTTATCGCATTGTCGGAGTTTGAACGTCGCAATCGGCCTTTGTGATCTCATCTAAGTGGCGCCACCATTCGATAGATCGAGGCCTCAGGCAGACGCGTCTAATTAAGATGTTCGTGTCCTTGTCCTCTCCTCTGAGTCTCTGCTTTCACGTCTGCATGCGCTGGATTGTGTCAACTACAAGGTATATGCTGCTCTCGCACATGCTGTACAAGGCACTAATTGTACTCCCACTCCTGGCCAGAGTCCGGTTGGTCCTCTACAGCGTAAGCAGGTCCCAGGTCTGTCTCCCTCACGTCCGACTAAACCATGCCCTCAGGCTGCAGCTGGTCTCCTGTGGCACTTGTCCCTGCCGGCTCTCCTGTGGTTTGCTCTCCCGTCTCCTCTGAAAGCTCCGGCAGCTTGGCCAGCAGTTTCGCTCGATAGCGCAACACGGCCTTGGCAAGAGCCTCGAGTTTCTCGTCCTTCAACTTGAGTGCCCTCTTCATAGGTATGCATTTCTCTGCCTTCGGACCTGTGTTGCAGAGCTCATGGTGCCACTCCAGGTATGCATTGTTTTGCTTCACAGTGAGTTGGTCATTCAGACGCGAGCCTTCGGGGTCGAGGATGGGGTCGAGCTTGAGGGGCTCACGATGCTTCTCTGATAGAGCCGCCACATTGGCCTCGCCCTTGTCCCGCTTGTCCGACACTTGCTTCTCGTCATGCACCACGATCTCCTTATGCCGCGTCTGCTCCAAGTGACGAATCTCATCCAACCATCGACCCTCCCCGCATGTGAACCCGTGTCCTGCCTCCGTAAAATTTTTCATATAAGCGAGGGTCTTGTTGACCTTGCCCATCTCCCATGCGTTACGCTGATGCTCGGTCATGTTAGGAGTACTGTGCGTCACAACACACCACCGCCCCAGCCCCCCTTTGTTGTCGTCATTGGTGGGTTTTGTCCATGCTTTCCATTGTGCGGGTGCTGACAGAGCGGGCCCCTCAGGTGAGAACTCTGTCATGAAACGATCCCAGGTTTCCAGGCCGCCTTCCAGGCCATCAACCAAGGCATCTCTCAGCCAAGGAAACTGAGGTGCGAGCTTCTGAACTGCGGCGATGACATCCAGTCGTTCCCAGGGCTGTGCATCGAGCGCCTTGGCCGTAGATGATAGGTCAGGGGTGATGAGGAGGTCTGGATTCCAGATGAACGTGCGGAGAAGGGCCTTCACACGATCATGAAGGGGTCCCAGGTCCCAGTGGTTCGTCACCCCACCATGCCATACCAAGCACATGTACAGTCTACTGATAGCTTGCCCGTACAGTGCAAGAATGCACAGCTCCATCAGGGCTTGAAGATCAGTGAGGCCGCGGAAGACGTTATGCTCCATATGGTTGAATGAACGTGAGTCCTTCTTTTCCCGTACAATGCGCAGGAATTCGAGGTATAGGTCACGATGAGTGAGGAGTTCAGCGGCGGCATCGATGTATGATCAGTGAATTGGGTACTGCTGGTATTGGGGAAGGTGACAGGGTACCATAACCGGCTCTCGGAGTACTGCCACGAGTCTTGCTGGCCTTTCTTGTCGCCCTTGTGATGGAAGATCATGCCGGCAAGTTCGACAAGTTTGAAAGCTCTCCCAACAGACTTCTCCGCTGTGCGCTGCCGAGTCCTCCCATCCGCCAATGTCGTTGCAGCGTCATTGTCGCGGTTCAAAAAGAGCACTGGAGCATGCGGTGTTCCGGACCAGAATGCCTGCAAGCGGGTGTGAACACCCTTGACAGCGTTCAGGTCTTTGTGCATACAGCAGCCACTGCAAACAAAGAGATCGGCATCGGCCTTCTCTTCATCAGACAGGGCTGGATATGCTTCCTCACCGACCCTCATGACCGCTGCGCGCATGATAGCAGCGCTCTGTGTGTTCAGGGCATCGCAATCAAGAATATCCCAGGCTGCGTTGCCTCCTGCAGCCTCGATGGCTCATGATGTCGCTTCAGCAATGACAAGCAGGAGTTCCTCTTGGTCCATTGATGTCAGCGCCTTCTCGCCTCAGACTTCATGATCCACGGTCTTCTTCCGAAGGTCCCACAGATTTGCAAACTGCTTCTGGTCCGCCGCATGGTCTGCCATTGCGCCCGTGCTCTTGAGTGTGAGTGTTCGAGGGTCCGCTGGTGCTAGTTTGCCATGAGAACTGGCATTGAATGGCCCGACGTAGTCTGTGTTTAGTCTGTCCCATCCCTCAAGCTGTCCATCGCTTGTGTGGTTCGGCACAGAGTGCACTCCAAAGAAGAGTCTCTCATGACTATCTCCGTTTTTCAGGCACACATTGTGCGCAATATGGTCGATGTGGCGGACTCCACTGACAGTGAGACCTAGTAAGACCATAATCAGTTCTGGCTGTGATGTAGGTAGCACATGGGCCAGTGGGCTTCACTTTCGGTTTGTTGTGTCGGAGTATAGCGATTATACTCATGGCCACTTACTTACTCACGGACTACTTATGTATACTTACAGTGATTGTATCACTCTTTGTTACCGGTTTACTTATTGTTCTTACTTACTTACTTATTGTCTTTGTCTACATTGTTGTGTACTTAGTATCGAGAATCAGTGTCTAATGCTATTATCCACTTCTGCTCTCTACTCGTCACTTGTGCCACTCCTACAGGTTATGAGTCCTGCGTTGCTCTGACCAGGGAACCTGATCAGAACAATGCTCTACTGCTTGACTCTCACTACTCTGTAGCAAGATGCCGACTGCTTCTGAGATCGTTACACGTGCCAAGATCGAGCCACTCAAAACCACCGAAGACTGAACCATATGGGCGGTCCAGATGGAAGACCTCCTGTGGGAGACACAGTTGTGGTCGTACGTTAGTGGCACGAAGAACAGGCTGACTTTTCCAGACAGGCACACAGTTACGGCGACGGAACAAAATCAGCTGGACCAATGGGATCAGAAGGACCAGAGTGCCGTGGACTAGCTAAGGTCCTCCACGTCAAGTGCAAGATATTCAGATCAGCATACTCAGATGGGGAGTATTTGGACGCGTGGTTGCAGCAGATGGTGGAGTGGCGGGAGGAGTTGATCAGTCTCAGCAGAGATCTACCTGACAATGAGTTCTCCATTACACTGCTCACCGCCCTTCCGCTATCCTGGAATGCTTTCACGAATGCCGTCAGCGACCGGGAGATTCTGGATGCCGACAAGCTCCAGGGACGGTGATGTGCATCATACCTGTCTGTGCCCAGATTTTGCGACCTCTTTGGACCTTCGAATGACTTCCAGCTGACTTTGATCGTCACCAGCTCCGTCGCGTCTGCTGGTGGCTCCTCTCCAGGATTAACAGCACCTTGCTTTTTCTTGTTACACTGTTTTCTAGCACGGCCTGCAAGCTTGATCTGGCAATATCTATACGTGCCAATGTCAGCATGTGCAGGTATCGGTGTAGGCGACTCACTCTTCTGAATCAGTGTCGAAGTCCGCACGCTCGTTGATGTTCGTCAGCGGTCGTCCGGTGCACAGCGAGTAGTAGCCCAACGAGCGGTCGTGGGTCCGCTGTCATGCACGGAACATGACTGACACTAATACAGGATGGTACGCGCAACTGAAGCCTACCAACAACCGCACCTAATCAACCGTGTCACTCGTTCGAACCCCGTGTTGATCAAGGTGACTGTGCCCCCTGGGATCATCTACCGCGACAGCGAGTACAGCATCGGACTCAGCTGACACATCGAGACCCCCATGCCCTCCATCGACATCAGAGACATGTATGAGGACGACACCCATACCTCCTCGGAGGACTCCATCATCTCAGCAGCCATCTCAGAGATCATCCTCGATCTGGACCTCACGCGCACGAGGGAATGGGAGATGGGCCCTGCTCATGCTGATACTGCTCTCGCCTACTGGGCCCTGGCCAGACGAGACCGCATCTCTCTTGTCGGATGACACCGGCACCACTGTCTTCGAGACCGAGGATAGCGAGGAGGAGACACTTGCCTTGATCATAGCCGAGCTGGAGACCCTAGAGCTGCGGTGGGAGAACAGCTTCCTCGACCTCGAGGAACGCAGGGAGAGTTGGGAGTTGGAGAGCCCTTCCGTGATCGTCTTCGCGCCTAACGTGGTGCGCACTGTGATTACAGGACCACGTTACAACGTGGACGGAAACCTCATCGAGGAGGGGAACAACATGGTCAATCACCGAGGACAATGTCTAATGTTGCCCAGGATAACAGTGTGATAATATGGTGATAAAAGACTAAATTTCATCTGACCGTGCTGATGGACAATATTGA
>WJSG01019912.1:0-20959 GCA_016618145.1 Sanghuangporus lonicericola
CCCGCTGCCCGCTGCTCGCTGCCCGCCGCCCGCTGCTCGCCGCCCGCCGCCCGCCGCCCGCTGCCCGCTGCCCGCTGCCCGTCCGTGGTCTCCAGCTGCACATGGAAGTCGCACCGAAGGAATGGTGCCCAAGATGTTGTGTTCGAGACGCCGACACATCCAGCACAGTCCAGAAGGCCTGCTGTCCAGAGAAGTCGCCCGAAGAGTACGAGTGTCGAGCCAGTCAGAGCGCTGCCTGCCATTGCGAGAAAAGTCGATTGCGCCCAAGAAATAAGTCATCCGGAGGCCGCGCGCTGCCAAGAAGTTGCCATGTCAGAAGAGCCAAGCCAGATGACGAGATGCCTTGATGGTCGTTCTAAACACGAGCACGTCAAGTCGAGACTGTCAGTGAGAACAAGCAGCTCACCTCGTGAACTACGCAGACAGCTCTGCCGTAGCACCCTCTGTCGTGCGCGCTATGATGTATTTCTGCTCGCGTTGTCAGCACGTACCCACTGAGGTGACATGGCCCCATACCTTCACGGCATACGCAGTCATAGTCTTGTACCACTTGTTGAAGGTTTCTTCGTCCCCAGAAGGGTTCTCTTCCTGCCACAACCTTGCGCATGTAGGTCTAACATTGTCGTTGCGTCAGCGATCACATGGACAAGTAGAACATAGCGAATTACTTAGGTGTCGTCTTGCTGGGCGTGGGCGGCCACGGCTTTGCCGCAGCCTTCTTCTTGGCGGCCTTGCCACGCTGCTTGCTCGCCGACTTTTCCGCGGAGCTTCCAGCACCTAGAATACCAGTCAATTCAAAGGGCATGGTCAGTAGTTGCCAGCGCAACGAAAGAGACACTTGACGAACCTTGTCCAGGTTCCAAATTGCCTCCCGCTCCTCCGCTTGTCGCCACTCGTGCGGCTGCTTGTGACGTGCGCTGCGGCGCCTTGAACTTCGTCCACATGTTGCGCCTGTACACAGTTAGCATGGCACACAGATCTACTGCATCGCACCGTGGACTCCACGCACAACGGATCAACAACTTGAACCTGTGATGCCAGGCAGATCAGTACATGTCATGGTGAGGAGGGTGGAGAACAGCCTACAACGAGGGAGGTTGCAGTCTGTTCCTCTTCACCGACTTGTTCTTGGAGCTCGAGCGCAGGCGACGAACTGCGCGGCAGGGACGATGTGGGTATGGAGGACGTCGAGAGCACGGGTGCGGTCGAAGAGGTCGGCGCGAAGGACATCGAGGGGACTGCAGAGGACGTCGAGGGCGCGTGCGTCGTCGAAGAGATTGGCGCGGAGAATGTCGAGGTCGCGTGCGTCATTGAAGAGGTCGGTGCGGAGGACATCGAGCGTGCGGAGGACGTCGAGGACACAGAGGACGTCGAGGGCGCGGACATCGTCGACGAGGTTGTCGGAGAGGACGTCGAGGGCGCGGACATCGTCGACGAGGTTGTCGGAGAGGACGTCGAGGGCGCGGACATCGTCGACGAGGTTGTCGGAGAGGACGTCGAGGGGACTGCAGAGGACGTCAAGGGCGCGTGCGTCGTTGAAGAGGTGGGCGCGGAGGACGTCGAGGGTGCAGAGGTCGTCAACGTCGTCGAGGTCGCGGGCGTAGATGAGAGCACCTCGGACCTATAGATCTGTGAGGATAGACGAGTGAATGGCAGTGCAATAAGACACGCACCCACGGCGCCGCTTGCGGGGATGGTCGTCATCGAAGTCCTCGTCGTCACTCGAGGGCGACAGGGGCATCACATCGTCGTAGAGGTCCTCAGGCCCCGGGGACATCTCGATGAGTGGTTGAGCTAAATATGCCGGGTTAGCAGTGTTCTGCACGGCTGTCTGCACGCGTGCGACTGCGGTGTTGGGGCCTGCAGGTTCCCCAGACTTGCCGCTACTATCTATAGCACAAAGGAGTGAGCGGGCTGCAATCAGGACAACATCTGATGGTACCTTTCTTAGAGGCCTTGTGCTTGCGCTTCGTTTTGGTTGGAACAGCCGCAGCCTGATGGGCCTCGCGCTGTGCAGCCACAGCGGCGTATTGTGTCTTCCGCGCGGCTACAAAGGAGGGGTATACGAGGATCGCAAATAGCTCTATCTTCCAGTCATCGTCAGCAAGCCCAAACTCGGGGACCTTGCGCTTCATGAAGCGGTAGAAGCGGTCCATGTTATCGCAGGAGCCGTCGCGCTTCCAGGTCATGGGTGCGGTTCCGTCCTTCAGAGACTGGGTCCAGTACGAGCGTGCGACCCCTCGAGCGTACTTGACTCTATTGTCGCTGAGGACACTGCCCCAAACGTCTGTGAGAAACTTGAATGGATGAGTAGGAGCTTGAGCGGTGTTCCCCTTCGCTCCAGCGCTGCGGTTGTCTTCGTCGGAGTCTTCATTGTCGAACACCTCTTCGGCGGTAGCGGTCTTCTTCGCAGGTCTGCCGGGCTTGCGCTTCGTAGCACCTGGCACAGTAGCCTCGGACAGGCCGATGCCCGAGTCGTGATCGTCTTTCGTCCATTGACGAACCTGCGGACGGCGTGATCAGCAGTTGGTGCCTTGGATAAACTAAGCACGACTTACGTGAGGATAATTTTTCCTGTTCCTGGGAAAGACGAGCGGTACACCGTCGGGACCGACCTCGGGGAAGGATGCACTCAGGTCTGCAAAACCCGAGCTCGCGCCATTTCCGGTACCGGTGTTGCCTGGAAGGGTTGTCGGAGCCGAGGCAATCGGCGCTGTCAGAGCCGCTGGGAAGTGCTCACCTGCGAAGGTAAATCTAGGATCGTCGCTTGATTGGAGAACTCACTTACTTGTTGCGGTCGGCACAGTCATGGTGGTGGTTGTGGCGGCGGACGGTGCTTGCAAGGACTGGGCTGCGTGCATGGACCTGTAGATATTCAGTACACCTGTTATAGGCGCATATATGCGCTCATACATCATTTGGTTGCTGTTGCGAAGGTGTGTCAGGCTATATGCATCAAGATCAGTGGCGGGGAGGACATACCACATCACCGAGATCGTCTGTTTGAGCTCCTGGAGCTCGCCCTGCATCCGCATGTGCTCCTCCGAGCTGACGAAGACTCCATTGCCAGTCGACCCTCCCTACACCCAGGACTTGATTAGATATGTCCTTCAACGAGGAGGCATATCATACCATCGTCGGTGCATAGTCCGCAAGGTTCCCGCCCAGGTTGCGATAATCTTGGCTGTAAGACGACGGATTCATTTGTAGAGAGCTGGTAGTGGTGGTGGCAGGAAGAGGTGGCAGGGCTGGGCACGACGCGACGCGACGCGCCGCACTTGGATAGCGCGTCTGGTCATGTGACCGCTGTACTTAGTGTATGCGCGAGATGTCCCGTCGTCCTCTTGCACCACCACCACACTCTGTCTCTCGCGCAATGTCTGCTACTACTGTCGACTGGCTGGACTCAGCGTCTTTGCTCAAACAGCGTCTTGACAGGCTGGATGTCCCCCCACGGCGCCGTACCATGCTCGACGGTCTTCTCAAGCTGGCTACCACCTATGCTCGACTGGCTTGCTACCTAGGCACCAGACCACACGACGACAACCCCGGGGACTACGAGATAGTTGAAGACGGATTCATTGAGGCTATGCAGGGATTCCAGGAGAAGACATTGCAGAGGGTGTTGGGGTGGAAGGATACGGTGGATGGGGTCTTCGCTGAGCATGCGGACACACTTGATATGGAGCAGGAGGACGGGCTCGCAGCGTATGCGCGTGCGTACTATGCCGACAGCGGTTCATCGCGCTCGTCGTGCTCTCGCTCTTCTGGTGCCGAAGAATACGACATCGAAGCAGCCGATGTGCTACGGAGCACTGGGTCCTCGCCAGTCTCAGACAAGCAGTGGGACCCAGCCGAGGAGCTCTACTCCCGTGTGAGTACCTCCCTGGTTGCAGACCTGCAAGAACCACTGCATGCGTCTCTCGCCGACCCACTGCTGCAAGAGCTCGAAGGGAAGATGGCGGCATCTGCAGAGCTCGTGAGCTCCCTCGCTGCTACGCTCCGCGAGGACGCGCACTTCCTGGACGCGATTGCCACGCATGTCCACAAGCGAATTACCGGCCTGCCAACTACGCAACCGCTGTCCCCAGGCCTTCCGCGTGGCACACCCTCCCCGTCGCACGGTGCTGGAGGTGCACACGCTCCACATCCTGATGTCTTCACATTGCCTTCGCCGACGACGTCCCGCCGCCCTGCCCATCCTGGACGCGCTCATGTTCCCTCTGGCTCCGTCATCTCCGCATCTGGTCGTGCGCTCAAGCGCGAGTTGTCTCCCTTGCTGCTCGACGCCAAGAGGGCCCGCGCAACGCCTCTGGCTGAGAAGCGAGGGAGATGAGAGCTGCTGCACCCAGAGCTGTGTCGTGACTGCGCAGTCCTCGCATGGCGGGCAAGCTTGCGCGCGCGGCCTCCTCGCGTGAGCACCAGATTTGTCTCGGACTTCTTGGACGCTGTAGTGCGCATGTACCATCAGACAATGGGATCGGACAATCGGGCATCAGATTCGGGCGAGCGTGTACAGAATAATCAGCATGTGGTATTCGAGGCTAGCGAGATACAAGTACACAATAGAACGCATGTACGCATATCAGACCAGCAAGATACAAGTACAAAGAGATATCAGTAAAGGAGCGAAGAGTATGAGCGTGAACTAATCAAGATCAAAGCCATCCTCATCCATGGCTGGGTTCTCGACCCTGCCTGCAAACCAAGCAATGTCGAGCCCAGGCTTCTCGACGACGAAGTAGCGCGAGGCATACTTGGCGACAGCGTCCTCCTCACGGGCCTCCGAGGCCGTCATGGGCAGAGGAACCATTGCCACTACCGAGACAATGTCTCTTGCAAAAATTACCTCGCGTGCGGTGTCTCCTGGGTGTGTGCAGGCCATCAGCGTACCACGGGAATATGTTAGAAGGGCAGCGTCGGGAGACGAGAAGGGCGCGACCATCGCGAGGCCCTCCAAACGTCCATTGATGTCGTACGGGAAGTAGTACTGTACTTCCGCGAAACGATCACCGTGTAGCTGCAAAGGCGTGAGGTCAGGAGCGATGCGAGGCACAAGAATGATGGTCAATGGCCCACCTTGACCATGCGGGAGCGTCGTGGCTGCTTCCCGCGCAGCTCCCTTGCTACCTCCTTCCATGCACTGCGAGCAACCTGGCCATTAGGGATGGCAAGACGAGCCCAGCGGCGGACAACCGCGGACCAAAGAGGGTTGAGACGGAGACCTTGTTGATGTAAGAATGAATGGATAGCACGGCCTTCGGCAGCGGTTACGGCGCGCTCGACACGATCCCGAGCGCGTAGGAGGGCGTAGCCGTTGGACAGTTCAATGGAGGTGGGTGGGAGTGTGGGCTCGGGGTCTGCGAAGGCCGGAATCACAGCCTTGATGGCGTTGACCTGGCACCGGCGATACGCCCGCTCTGAGACGTTGGCGTAGGGCGTGACGTGCTGCTTGATCTCGCGCGTGATGTTACCAATGAAATTCTCAAGCGTCCACTGGCTGTGAAGAGGACCTGGCCCAACGCGGATGGTCTCAGGCACGACATGCAAGAGAGTGTGTAGACATGGGCGTACGAAGTGGAGCCGTACATCACGGCGGGCGTAGAAGAGGTCCTCGAATCGGGTGACGTACTCGACAATATTGGCATGGGCCTGGGGGAGCTGTTCGGGGTGTTGCACGTGTTGCAGGACCACGCGGACAGCGGAGACGAGAGTGCAGAAGTGGTCGTAGAGGTCAGAGGGGAGGACATGGCGCAGAAGACCGGGCAGCAGGCCATATACGTAGAGCAGGAATTCCCACGCCTTAAACCCGCTTGAGATCTTCTTGGCGGGGTCGCGGGGAGGGCGGTCGAAGGAACCAGGGAGATAGCGAGATGCGTCGGCGACGAGTTTGCCATGTTTCTTCCAAGGGTCCTTGAGCCGGAACACGGCGAAGTCCCAGGTCTCCTTGCTGTCTGGCTCGTAACACTTGAGCGTCCCACGGAGCAGAGATACGATGAGATCTGTCAAGTTCAGCGTGATAAGATGCATCAAGTCCAGGCCGAAGCCACCGGGCACCCCGAGGAACCGCCGCCGCCGTAGCCCAGAGAATATGCTCGGCTTGGCGATTCCCGTCTCCAGTCGAGCATCTTCGTAGTCGTCCTGGGTGGCCGCAGCGCGCACAGTCGCGAGGGCGGCGTCGTAGCGGACGACCATGGGGACCACACCACCGTTGTGGATGATGTCTTGGTCTTCGTCGACGACACCGGGATCGTCTGCACGGAGAGTGTTGTCGGCAGGCTCTGCGCGGGGATCGTAGTCATCAGAGCCTTCATCGTCAGAGCCATAGCTGAGCAACGCGGGGTAGTACGTAGGCTTGCTGGGCCTGTGACGCCCGCGCTGGCCACAGAAGAGACGGCATCCATGAGCCCCGTTGTGTCCGACGAGCCCGTTCAGGTAGGCCATGCCGGGTGAGTCGGCGGTGGCAAGGAGGAGGTAGAGGTTGGAGCGGAAGAGACGCGACTCCTCCGCGTCCCAGATGAGAAGCCCCTCGCGCTGGAGCGCAGCGAGATGGTAGAGGCTGGGGAACAAGAAGGAGTCGATGTTCTTGGGCTTCTTGGGGCCGCCGACCACGGCAGCTGGCAGAACGTACCGCTTCTTGTAGCGGGAGGTAGGAGGGAGATCGACTAGAATCCATATAAAGAACCAACAGTCCGACGACTTCGACGCGTAAAGCTGCGCACCATCGATTGAGAACATCAGCACCATGTCATCTGGCTGGATGTGCTTCTTCTTCCGCTCCTCCTCGGTCATTGTGGTGGTTGCAACGCGCGAGAGGTAGTCCCGACCACAGTACAAGTCGTCAATGACCTTGAGCTGGCCACCGTTCGCCTGCACTTCCGCGACGATGCGATCGGTCTCCCGACGCCGGTGCTTCATCAGATGTGCATTCTCGGACGACGCCCACATGGCCTGTAGCTGCGGCCCAATGGGGAAGGTGAGGAAGGTGCGGCGAGGGACCTGACGACCACGCGCGAGCTCCAGAGGGTCGTAGCGAGGCCGTTTACACTTCGGGCACTCCCTGAAGTTCTCGAATGGGCCGGTGTAGGCGACGCAGGTGTCTGCACACATCTCGGTGCGGATGGCAGTGACCCCGGTGATCTCCGCGACGAGACGCTTCACGGCTTCGTAGGACGGAAGGGGATCGTCTGGATGGAGCTCCAGGAATGCAGCCCGATTGTCGGAGAAATTGGCTTCAGAGGCGTCACCACGAGCGGTGTACATCCGGATGCCTGCACGTTCGTAGGAGCTGATCGGGCGCGGGACGCGAGGGGGGTCACGAATGCGTTGGAGAGCCTCGTCGTCGAGCCCAGACTTGTCGAGTGATGCTGTGCGCAGTGCTGCGATGAACGCGTCGGCGTCCCGAACGTGCTTGCGCCGAGCCCGCAGAGGTACGCCTTGGTCTTCAGTGTAGCCGACCTCGGGGTCAAGGTCGGGCTCAGGCTCGGACTCGGACGGAGTAGGCGTAGACTCCTCGTCCTGGTCAACGTCCATGGGGTCATCCTGCCCGCGCGCAGGGGACGGAGCATCATCTGGTCCCCGCTGCGAGGCTTCTGGACTGGGAGGCGCACGGGGCGAGCCATGGGAGCGCTGCGAGAGCGAGGGCTGGCGTGGGACGTCACGGCGAGGTGCGTCTTCGTCGGAAGACAGGACGATGTTATCTTCGACGTCGGCGCCTTCGTCGTCGGTAGCCGGATTGCTGGGCTGTAGAGTACATTGTCAGTACGGTACACACTGGGTAGGACATTGCAAACTAACCTGGACGGGAGAGACGTTGCGGCGACCGGAAGTAGTCGCTTCGCCAGCTCGCATGGCGGATCGGCCACCGGTGGTTTGCGGAGGGGGCTGAGATAGTTGCAGCGGTGAGTCAGCAAGCGGCAGTTGGACGGACGCAGACTTACCTGCATGCTCCGTGTGCGTCCAATGGCCGGAGCCGCTGCATCGTTCTCGACAATGATGATGAGTTCGTCGTCGGGGGTGGTGCGGAAGGGGCGGTGTGCGTTGAAAGCGGACTTCTTCACGCTCCGCAGACGCTTGCAGAAGCGGAGACAGTCGCACATATACTTCTTGACATGACCAGAGCCACGGGCGGGAGGAAGAGAAGAGTCCTGGAGAGTAGAGGCAGACATAGGATGAGTGGGTGCGGGTGAGTACAGGGCCGGGAAGCTGGGGCGAGCAGGACACTCACGCAAGTATTTATGTATTCAGCCTGCGTAAATGACATGACGTGCCCGCCTTCATTGTGCTCTTGCGACACGCTGCGCAGGCGTCCTCGTGGACTCGTGCCCTGGTCCCATGCTGCAGGAACAATGCTCTTGAATGGAGTATCTGTGAATGCACAGCCTGATGTGAGAAGTGGCGTGAGTATACATGGTATGGTGAAAGACATGGTGGTTTGGGTTGTAATAGAAGCAATCAACTCACGATATGTTGGACAGAGAACCTGTCATCGGACGGCCGTCGTGCGGGCAGACTGGGAGAGACGGAGTAAAGAGGACGGCCGCGCGCAGTTATTGACTTTGCGGTGGTACTTATACGTCTTGAGTTTGCGCGCAGCAAGTCATAGGACAGCAAACTTACCATATGCTGGACAGAGAGCCTGCTGTCCGACGGCGGTCGTGCGGCCACACTGAGAGAGATAGGACGAAGAGGGCGGCGACGCGCAGCTTTTGACTCTGTAGAAGCATTCGACATTTCAAAAACTTGCGGAGGTCGTGTCACAGGACGGTAAATTCACAAAAGCGCAGTCAAGCTCCAGAAACTGTGAATCGGACTGACGTTATCGCACAACAGGAGGACGAGTTGCCTAGAAAGTGGAAGAGGATGGAGGCAAACAAAGACAAAGGCAACGCTTCGCTGTCATAATAGACGCTGGACAGGTGGCGGAAAAGATTCGCCACGATTTGCCCACAGCATAATCTAGGGCAACAGAGGCGGTTCTCACTGGGCGTGAGGAAAGACATCGTGGTGGTTAGTGAGTGAGCGAGAGACAGCGATCGCGATTCGCGAGTCCGACGTCGAACACGTGCGGGCGTCCCCGTGTCTCGTTTTCGACCTTCCTCCTGCCGACAACGACGAGTTTCCGGAGCGAGTACCCAGGTGAGCACCAAGGTACGTTCTATCTCGCTGCAAAGCCGAGGGGAGTGCAGCAGACCGTCGAGCTCACTGCACACACACAGGACGAACACCGCGCCCCGCGTCGGACTAGAGCCTTTGTCAACTTTCGACACGTCCTCGACACTCCTACCCTCCCGTCAGACACCCTTCCGCAGTATTGCATCCTCTCCTCGTTCTCTGCGCACTCTCGCTTGATTGTTGCTTGACAACGACCGGCCACATTTGCAGGCATTGCTGCGCCTCTCGGAATTTGCCACGTGACATGGGATATCGAGGCCAGACGAGCACAGTACGCCTATCCATGCATCGTGACTGTTACATGTCATCGAGCTCACCGCGTACACACAGGTGGCAAACCGGTGGCATCCCGCGTCCGACTCAGCAAGACAAATCCCGTCATGTGCTAGAGCCATCGTCAGTCTTGAACACGCCTATCCCTTGTCCCATGCGTTCTCCGACGAATCCTCCTTTAGAGTACAACCGTATGCGTGGCTATCCTAGCTGCAGTGTCTGTCTCTGACGCACCGTACGCGAATGTACACGTCGATACTGGTTTGGCCACTGCACCCTGCAATTACATCACAACAACCACGCCATCTTCTCGGTGCTCGAGATGGCCCTCTCTGGCGACCACACCATCCGCGCTCCTGTCCGCCAGAACCCGTGTTCATATTGCGAAAACCTCATGGCTACCCTGCGCCGCCTCAGCCTCAGCGCTGCACAAGACGTCCTCCTCCACGCCGACGCCGCTGCTCTTGCTACACACTCTCATACCTCTCAAGCCCGGCACGATCCCAGCTCAGCGTCGCTGGCTGCAGCGTACCGGGACTCAGAACAGTTGCGGCCTGCGCGGGCTCAGCTGACCCGTCGTCCCTAGCGATCGGCGATCGGCGATCGGCGATACCTGGAGCCTTGCTCATCTTCAATGCTCTATAGTCAGATTTCTCAGCCCGAGCTCACACTCGGACAATTGACATCGGCATACAGCATGTTCAACTCAGCCCTATCCCACGATGTCCAATCTATTCGCTGGCCATCATTTGTGAACGATTCGCTGTGCCTCTCGTCGTCACCGCAATCAGCCTTGACCTTCTGATGCCGGTTCTGCGCAACCACGGAACCGCAGGACGCACGTCGACGCGCACCCTCATCCATCCCACAAGCACGCTTATCCCAACCGCGCACATGCGCTTATGACTGCGCAGAACCTCCAGTAAGTACGAGCATACAAGTCCTCGCCCAGGTCTTTCCCCGTTTGATTACTTACATCCATCTCCCACAGGACGGCATACATCGCAAATCGCCCGCAGGCCCCCAAGAACTGTGTCCGCACTCCGACCTGCTGCATAAGACGTCTTTCCTGCTCTCCACACCTTCCTCTCAAATTCCGCCGTGTCCCGGGTCCCGGGTCACCCCAGCGTGAGCACCGACGACGCACGCCAGTCGTGAAGCAGCTCGTCCCAGCCGAACCCCACTTCCACTTTCCCATCTCCGAGAACCCGTTCTCAAGCTCTGCGGCCTCGCATCTCGCATGCCTGCGCCAGGGATGCCAGATGCCGGATACCGTCGTTGAGTTCGGGCTCGGCAGGATCTGTATGCGCCCTCCTGCTACCCTCTTCCTCCTTTTTCTTCCTCGAGTCCTGCTTGCAATGGGTTGCCCCCGCAGGTCCAAGACGCAATCCAGTGTTCCGACTCAAGCTTGTGCGTCCCCGTGCTGGCCGGAGAGTTCGGCGCCCTCCTGCTACCCTCTTCCTCCTTTTTCTTCCTCAAGTCCTGCTTGCAATGGGTTGCCCCCGCAGGTCCAAGACGCAATCCAGTGTTCCGACTCAAGCTCGTGCGTCCCCGTGCTGGCCGGAGAGTTCGTGCTGGCCCGAGAATCCGTGTGGTTCGTATCTCCCGATAGGTGGAGGCCAGAGGCGTGGTTCACAAAGGTCAGTCGTGGGAGTTGCATGATGAAGCCTGGGGTACAGAGGTCCCTGTCAACTCGATGGGCGACGTGTATGGCGAGTGCGGGATCAGGTCGATGTTCATCTAACTTGAACCTGAAGCACCTGGGCCGGCCAGCCTCACCGATTTGGGGTTTTGCTCGGACCGTCGGTGCGCATGACTATACGGACCTCGGCTCCAGCAGATGCTCCTGTGCACAATTCTGCGTAGTACTGTCTTATAGGAGGACCATTCAAGAGCGCGAAAATGTATGTAGTCATACGGACTCATACCACACATCACGCAAATCGTTCCTCGCGAATCTTGTAGCGCGTCAGCATGCATAGCCGAGAGTAAGTAGTGCTCATCGACATACATACAGTATGCCCAGGCAGACACGGGCAAAGATAGAGAACGGAACAGACGCGGTCCGAGTGCCGCGGGCTTGACGCCGCGGGCAAGCACGGACGGTCACTGGCAGGCGTTCATATGTCGCGCGTTGGCATCCACCTTCTTATTGCCATGTCGACTCACCGAGAGCTACCATACATTCCACTCGAAGTTGCGGAGCGCATCATCGACCAACTCAGCGGGCACGTAGACTCGCTTCGCAGTTGCGCCTTGATCTGTCACGGATGGAATCGCCACGCTCGGTATCACCTCATGGCGGCAATATGCATACATTCAAGAGAAGACGCTTACTCCATTTTCGACTACATCAACTCTAACCCTCACATGGCGCGCTTTGTCTGGAGCCTCTCGATGTCACCCGAATTCGGAGACGAGAACGCTTTATGCCTCCTCGAGGTCCTACCAGTAGACTTGTTGAAGCGGTTGCCGAACCTGCAGAGATACAGCGTCGTCGGGGGCCCCAACATCGTCTCTTTCCATCCTACCACGCTCATCCATATCAAGACATACCTGCTTGTGGAAGAGCTGAATCTGGAATCGCTGCAGTTTCGGACGGGTGCCGAGCTTGCAAGGCTCTTGATCTCCTTGCCGAGACTGCGACGTCTCAAATGCGAAGATGTGAAGACTAGAGACATAGCCCCTGGCATTGGGCAATTTCGCGACAAATGCAACAGCCTGTCTGAGGTGACGGTGCGTTATATCTTCACGCACCTCACGATCATAAGTGGTCGCAACGAGATGCTGACAATTGACCCCAGTTATTGCGGCAGAACGATGTTCTTACCGTCGATCTCATCGTTCAGATGTCCCTATCCACGTTAGCCATACTGCGGTGGGATGCCAAATGTACGTCTTCACTGATGCTGGTACTACTGACCTGCTAACTATCGAGGTTCGCACAGACGAGCACTGGACACCTGACCTATCCCAGTTGAAGCACCTCCGCGTCCTGGAGCTCTCCGCTAGGAATGACTCATATTACGCCATTGGCTCCCCGTTCGACAACATCCTCCCAGTAATAGCTACACTGACCTCAAACACGCTCCCTAGCTTGACGATCTCCCTAGATTCAATCCGGCATGCCTCGATCTCTTCCCAGGATTGTTTACTGCTGGAAGATAACATCCTTAGGCTTGGTATACCGAGCGTAGTTGTCTCAATACCAAGTGCAAAGCTCAACAGACGCGAATTTTGGTCGAAGAAGATTCGCAGTTGTTTCCCCCGTCTCTACGAGGGGAAATCGCTTCAGGTGCAATGCTATTCTGGTGCGTACGAATGTCCACACCGGCAGTCATTCCCTCCATGGCTGACACATAATACATATTCAGGAGATTCAAGCGGGGAGGTCCACCTCGGTCACGACGCAGATGTTACAGCAATGACCGCCTCCGCGGACGGTCGATATGTCGCGACCGGAGCGGCCGATGGCACCATCATCATATGGAGCGGGAAGCCGCCTTCACAGAAGGCCGTCATGGAGATACAGTGCCCCGCAACGTTGGGAAATGTCTGCTCACTCCATTTCTCCGACACCGGCGACTTCTTGGCTGGTGTGTGCACACTCGATCTGCTCATCTGGCGCGTCGTCGACGGTGCGCAAATCACCTCCATCACCGGTCACGGGGAGATGCGCTTTTGTGCATGGCGGAGGCACGGTATCGACGATCTCACTATCTCCGTGTGGCGATCCGGGGCGCACGCAGTGTCGCGATTCCCATACCTCTCGGTAACAAAGGCGCATGTACACAGCTCGGGCAAGGTGACCATCACAACGCCTGTCTCCGTATTGCCAGACGAGATTCCCGCTGTCTACGACAACAGCTTTGAGCGAGGATACATCGCACAATCATCCAGCGGCTCATGCTTCACTGTATGGGACTCCACCCTCTCAGAATGCTTCTTCTGGCGAATCCTCGAATCTATCCCGATATACGAAACATACCAACTGGATTCCGGACACCCTTACTCCTCCCCGTCCTGCGCCTGCTTCGTAGGTGATACAGAGCTCGTGGTAGGCTTTTGTGATGGTACTATCCGCTGGTGGGATACTGTACCATTTCGATCAATTCGGACAGGCCTGTGACGTGTGACACGCCGATTTCGCCCCGCGAAATCGGCCAGGGTGCCGGTGACCTGTGACACCAGCCTCAATTTCGGACAGATGAGGGGCGCGCGACAGCGCGCCGGCCCCGGCGAGATTGGCGCCCGAAAAACAGGTTCAGACAAGCCTCCGGTGACGCGTGACACGGCCCGAAATTTCGGCCAATCCAGGGGCCGGTGACGCGTGACTGTCCGAATTGATTGAAATGGTACAGTATCTCATCGTACCCTCTCACCACAGCCAAGCCATGCGTAATCCTCCCGCTCTTTCCAAAAGGTTTCTGGGCGTCCGACCTATCAGTGTCGCCTCTACACTCCTTCCTTGTCGCACTGTGTGGCAGAGCTCCAATGCTACTACGCCGCACTAACGCTCGCACAGCGAAGAGTTGCGTGGGCGACCGATTCGCGCTTCACGTCGTCCTCCGTGGGCACACAGACTGGGTCAACACTGCATGCTTCTCTCCGTGCGAGCGGTACATCGCCACCACCTCCGAAGATCGCACCGTTCGCCTGTGGAGGACCAGTAACGGAGAGCTCATATGGACCTTCGAGGACCACGACGCGGAGGTCAAGCACCTTATCTTCGCGTCGGACGGGAGAACTCTGGCATCGGCGGACGTGCTTGGACGAGTCTGTATGCACACTCTGTCGATGTTCATCAGGGATGCACCGTTGTCCTCCGTCGATGATATTTAGGTGTTGAACGTGCGACTGGACACTCCTGTATGCATAGGACGCAAGGACCATCCTGCACTTCCCAGTTCTCCCCCATCTACCTTTAGGGCACTTACATATGTACATCAAGTGGAATCGATACACGCCTGTTCACCTGCTCGGCCTGTCCGGCATTCGAAGAACGTATCTCTCGAGTAGTGCAGGCGCGTGCAAGCCTGCGCGTTGGACGGTGAAGACTTGGAGCAGAGAAAGTCACCTTCGACCTTACACCGCGGTCCGCGAGACATATCGACGACAGTCAACGCTCGAGCTCGTATCCCCCGGGCAGCCATAGCCACACGACACGACATCATCAAGGGAAGCATGAGGAGAACAACATAGATGCCATGTACGGAGATATGAGCTACCCCGCCCTGGTTCTTGTGTCCGGCCCGACCTTCCGCCGTTCCATCCGCACCTCGCACCTCGCACCTCGCACCCACGGCTCGGTCCAACTTTCAACTAGCCAGTACCGTCCGCCGCACCCTGGATTACCGGAGCTCTGTGACGAGGTATCTTCAACTAGCGTTACGACAAAGAGCTTGTATCTTGTTGAGTCCAATTCCTATAGCGCCGTACTCCGAGAGACCCGAACCAGGGCGCAGTTGTGCTTGCGGTGCAGGATATACAAGTGCGGGTGTATAAGTGCGGGTGCCGTCTCGAGAGGCTGGGCGAGACACCTCGGGTATCCGCGACGAACGATAGACCGATTGAATCTGCGCGGATCCGGAACGGGAGCATCGAGGCAGAAGGAATGGCGCGTCCAGCGTAGACCCAGGTGCACAAACTTCAGCGGACGCTGGGACAACGGCTGCAAGTAACACACCGGCCACAGGCCTACGGTGAACGCCGACACAATTTGAACAGTTGATCCTATCAAACACCGAGGGCCTGCATATACTCCCGCGCATGGACTCCCTTCGCGAAGAACCCGCGAGCGCTGGGACGAACGACTGTCCGCGATGCAGGGGCCGCACGAGAACCTTGTGAAGGCTGTGCGCCCCCGCTGGCGTAGTGCACAGCTGCGAGCACCTCCCTTCCTCTCCTTCAGCGCGGAACATCACCACGGCATACTCGAGGAGGGTCCTGAGCAGCCGCGCCGACGCCAGAGCAGGGAGAACTGCAGCGGACGAGTGGGAGGAACGGATGACGCAGCCCCGCCGCCCTGCGGGCATCGACAGCGAAAATGAGGGAAGCACGGCTAGGGACACCACGACGAGATATAGATCCATCTCCGGACGATCTAGACACACGACGTTCCCCGCCAAACGAGTCCGCAGTTCCATCCACTTCCCGTACTCCTCGAGAACTCAGTCCGACCGAGGAAGTATGCCGTCTGCTGGACATCGCAGTGCGGCCGTCTGTCTCCGGTGCAGCACATGCGGTGCGAAGGTCGTTGCTGCGGTTCTGGGCGGTAGTGTGAGGAGTCTGGGAGAGGCGGAAGGGCGATGGAGACTCGAGACTCGAAAGGTCGGTAGGATATTTCGAGAAGAGGCGTGTCGGCGACGGTTAGCTGAGACGCAGGTACACCCGACTCTACGACGACGGGTGAAACCGAAGCCTTAGCCTGCTCCGGGGCTGGAGCAGGCGATGGTGGGTCCGGAGGCGCAAAGATCGCAGGCTCACATTCGGCCAACACTGTAGACCGCGTGTCGAAATCCCACAACGACATCAACCTCCCGACTCCAAGAAAGCGCATGAGCTCCCTGCGAGGCATCTTCAGACAGCCTCCTCGAGGGTGCGTCTCCGGGTGCCGATCCTGTCCTGTGCAACTCGCAGGCACTCCGGTGGCTGGGAGGGACGTCTGCGATCGCGCTCGGAGATGGCGAGTCGTCTGCAATAACTGGCAGCTGCCGTGCGCGCTGCAATGTCCATCGGATGGACTGCACGATGCAGCCTGGTAAGGGAGTCCTGAGTGCTGAGCAGCCGTCGATAATTTGCGACTGAACGCGTGGTTGCGGGGATGGGAGGGATGGCCGCGGTAGCCACGGCACGATCAGAAGCGGAGGTGGGGAGCAGAGGGCGGGGCGACGGGCGTCGTGGGCTCGCCGTGTTAGGCATGTCCGGGTCCAGCGGTCGTACCCTCCTCCGCCGCCTCCGGGACAGCTTGCTTGGAGGTCCGCCGATTGCGCCCGAAGAGTGCGTAGTGTGGGGGAGCGACTCACATCATCTACCCTCTGCTTTGCGCGCAATATCTCCTGGGACGTACACCCATTGCGCCGCATCTCTGCGCAACGACTCCCCTCTGCGCCAGACTTCCTGTACCTCCGCGCAGTGTGTTCCGAGCGATGGCCGCGCGTGACGGGTACGGACCCGAGAGTTCGACCACGGCTTCCTCGAAGCTCACGGTGTTCCATGTTGCGGTCGCGGCGAGGTACTGCATCACGCGTGAGCGTAAGTCTGCGAGCGCGAGGAAAAGCGGAGACTCACATGGCAGCCTTGACGTTTCGGTGCCGACCACGATCGAGGGATCCCGGTCACCCCTCGAGGAGACGTGGGGGCGGGCACATACAGGCGTGAGGATGCCTGCTGATCATCTGTCGGAATCGGGCACTACAGCAGGTCAGCATGCAACCGGGTGAGTAACGGACGCATGTACGCACAGCGGATGCTGAGATCGAGCGCGACGGGGCACGGCGAGTCGAACTTCAGGGCTTCAGGAGGGTGTGCACACTGCGGGCGACGTGAGAGTAAGACATGGCGAGACAGCACCGTGCACGGGCAGTAAAAAGCAGAGCGAGTAACAGTCGTGAATAGCGTGGTCGGTGAGTGGGTGAGTGAGAGCGGCGAGCCCGACGGTGGCGACGACGAGGACAACGCGCGTGGCAGCGCGCGCGCCATCGGTGCGCGCACGTGGCGGCGTCTGTGTTAATTAGAGCGTCCCGTCTTTTTCTCGCCCGACGACGACGACGACGACGACGCAAGACGGCTGGGAGCACACAGGTAAGCACGCGAGGTATGTCCTACGCTGCGAAGGTGAGGTGGTTGTGCTCACTGCAGACACAGGCGACTCCCGCAGGCCACCTCGTTCATGCAATGTCCCGGGCATGCGCTGGCCCTCGACGCGCCGACTCGACTCGACTCTCTCATACGACGCGCTCTCTCGGGATGCAGCGCGCTCTTCATTGCCCCCGCAGTCTACGTCTCCGGAGATATGCGCAAGCTGTGAATTGGACAGTGCCGTCCCGATGCTGCACTTGGAAGCTGGGCTCTAGGCTTGCACGACTGTCTAACCCCACTCCAGTCCTTGCGTGTGACCCCATCTGATGAGTGCGTTTCCGCCTTCCTACATCTTATGCTTGCTGCGCAACTCACCACGGCACAAAAGCCTCTACGACGCAAGCATCACCCTACTTGGCCCTCACACGTTCACAGGACAGAGGAGAGTCCCTTGCGCCAGGACACCACGGGCTCTTTCAGCAGCAACTTACACAGCTCCGCCGCCCTTGCACTTGAACCCCGCCGTCACAATCGGAAGGCCTCGCTCCAGCCGGGTGGTCCCAGCCTCACGGTGCGACTATCCCTCCTTGACCTCCATCTTCATTGCGATCCCGTATCGGTCTCGCAAGCCCAATGGCGAGCCCCAGGTAGTCTTCGCCCTCCGAGGATACAGTCCACTGCGGTATAAAAGCAGCCTCCTCCGCTGTTCTACCGCCCTGGAGCTCCTCTGGATCGACTGCACACTGGTTGTCCTGCTCTTTCTGGCCGCTTCGCTCTTGAGTCCGCGTTCAAGCAGACGGACTTATGCAGATGGATTTTCAGACGCTCTCTCCGACGTCGTAACCCAGCTTAGAAACGCTCTTCCTACCCCTCGCTGACTGCTTCGCGCCCCGATCACGAGCGATGATCAACTTTTGGATTCGCGGAGAGCTCGTGTAGCACGCCAACGAAGGACCGCGTCGACAGGCGCATTCCCGCCGCCACGAAAGACTGATCCTGCTTGCCTCAGTGGACGAGCACATTGTGACTCGTGCGGACTGGTCTATCGATCCGGGCTCTCGACCTGCCAGTTCTCCATCGTCTATCTCTCGATCCTCAGTGTCGATCATGCTCGCCCGATCCCCAAAACGCGAGACCATCGAGTCGAACCTGCCCAGTCATTCCGCGCTTCTTGTCCTGGAAAATCTCCAAACTTCGCTCGCAGGATGGCCTGCAACCTTGCTTCGGACGAGGAATGCCAATGCATGACACGAGAGACCCTCGCCCTCGCGCGGCGGTCACGCTTGTCGGTGCTGCTCCTGCTCCTGCGCCTCCCTCCCTCCAGTGCCGCGCCGTCTGTGCCTCCCAGGTCCCGAGAGTCCAGTCACTGACACGCATCGAATACGCGAGACTCGGCTTCCTGGAGCAGCGGCAACCTCACCCGAAGGGGGACAGACGTTCGATACGTGCCTGTCCCTTCCGAACCCACGCCCTTGAAAACATCTTTCTGCACCCGGGTGCGCTCGCGAATATGATCTCGGGCAGGATGCACCACTCTCGAGGTCTTGTGGTCCTACGAGAGCTCCCGAGACGAAGAAACATACGCTGTGCGCGCGGTGGGTGCCGGTGCTCTGGCCAATATACGTCGGCGTCTTCTCAACTCCCCTCTGTTCTCTATGGCGTATTCAGGAGAGCTCGCTGGTGCTGGCGGCGCAGGAGTTCCGACTTCGTGGCCCGTCTCAAGGTCTCTCTCGGCTCGTCTAGTCTGGTTGCTCTTCAGTCGAGGGACGCGCGGATTTGACGAGGGTGAGGCGTGGATCCAGATCACAAGCAGTCAGGCGGCGGCACGGATGTCGGTACGGACGTCGTCTTCGTCGTCCTCGTTGCTCGGGGGACGGAAAGTTGCTGTCTCCGCTGGATGGCGCCTCCCCTGGCGGTCAGCCTCGGCTTGAAGTAGGAGAGGAAGTGCCGCCACCCCGATACGTTCTGATAGGAGTACCGTGAGAGCGACGCAGGTAAAAGGTCAGCGACGCAGGTAAAAGGTCAGCGACGCAGGTAAAAGGTCAGCGACGCAGGTAAAAGGTCAGCGACTAGGTGAAGGTGAAGAGGGCCGCGATGCGTAACTTACAGCAGGTACCTCGCCGACAGCACTCGCCAGCCTGAGCTATGGCCATCACACCTCCTACCGGGTTCATCGTCGAGCTGGAGAGCGAAAGCTGGTCCGGGTCCCGCGGGCGAGCCTGGAGCGAAGACTTGGGGAGGATCGCGTGAACCGGGGACAGATGACGCGGGCGTGTACCGTGGTGCAGCCTTCAGTATCCTTGCCATGGATCTGACTCAGAGGATGGCGGCTACTAGCTGGGTGTAGTATCCTAAGTGACATGTTTGATTCTGCTCGTATCGCCGTATGCATCATGTAGGCCGTGTAGGCCAGACGTACGTAGTAGTCTATATGTTCGGCGTCGCAATGCATGCTTTGCATTGCGAGCTGTCCGACTGGGAACAGCCTAATACATAATGTATGCGCGCCTGGCACGACGTCGTGCACGAGAGTGAAGGCCGCCGGAGTCGGACCTGGACGCGGCATGACATCCTTCAAGTACTTTACTGGCATGCTATACAAAAGGTATATTTCAACCAAGACATACGACCTACACGGTCCTTGTGCTCCGGCATACCATCCTCCGAGCAACAAAGGCATCGCAGTGCCATCAACCGGGCACGCGCCGTCGTAGGTCGACCCTCTGGGCTGTATTTCAAACGAGGCGCAATGTCGGTCTGGGTGCTGCGAGGTTGAGACTCGGCGGCGTACAGAAGAGAGCGTTGGGAAGAGGTAGCCGACTGCCTCGCAGACACACCTGTTACAGAAAGAATTCCTGTCAGTTATGAGCCCATACTAGCAAGTTGGACCGACTCTGACAGGACCGATAGGACGTCACCCACACATCGTCCCGACACGGAGATCAGCACATCGCCTACGACCCGCGTGGCCTCCCGCCCAGATCATCATCTAAACCCGCATTTTAGCAGGTCCTGTCTTCGGAGACCTCGCGAGCCACCCGGCGTTCTGGACGGCTCAAAACTGGCACGCTCGAGTCCCTCGTAATGGCTGCTGTGAGCCACTTCAACTTCAAGGACTGCGCGGCGCACGGGCACAAGTAATTTGACGCGACCTGACGCGACGTGCCGCGACGTGACGCGCATTGACGCGCGCTTGACGCGACCCGTGACGCGACCCGACGCACCTTGACGCGAAGTCTGCCGTGAGCCAGGGAGATGTTGGCCCAATTCAACTCAAATTATGTTGCCGCTATGCCAATCTGCGCCAAGGCGGCAAGATGAGAAAGCCTTGAGGTCAACGTGCAGCTGGAGGTCGCGACGGTCAGGTCAATACATAGTCACGCCGGCGCGCAAAGTAAGAGTATGTGTCAGTTCAATTTGTGCACGTCTTCAACCATCAGCCCCAGTGAGAATCGACGCTGTTCTAGTATGTTTACATGTGTTTAGATAGTGGCTTCGAAAAGAACATGAGGAAACACATCCGCCACGATACAAACACACGTTTTGGAACCGTTTAATAAATTAACACATTCTCGTTGTGTTCCCCTTTGTTGTCGTAGGTTCTCATATGTTATCATAGAATGCGATATGTTTTTATTGCGGCGGACAGATCTGCGAACATACAAACACATCCGCACATATGCGCGACGATAACCGCACATTTACCGCGCCC
>WJSG01019921.1:0-18330 GCA_016618145.1 Sanghuangporus lonicericola
CAGCCCAGCAACCAAGGCCTGCCCTTCGCCGTCTTCGCTGGGCCGGTCGGTTGTTCGCAATGGACCCAGGTCCCTTTGGTGAACACGTGCTACAACGGCAACTTCATCGGGTGGGACTACGAGCTCACCCCGTGAGTCGGCAGATGTGGAACGTGGAGGTATGTCCAATTTTTTTGGTTTTGGTTTGCTAAACACCAGCTAATACTGACTCTCGTCTCTAGGTTGTACGATCGGAATGGAACAAGCCTTGCTGAGTAGGCGTTTCGTCCCCGAAGAATCTCAAGTTCCGAACAGTTATGTTGCGCATAGAAATTGTCGGAGAAAACTCATATGCATACATGTATTGGCTCACTCGAGGCACACACGACCGTCTGCGACGAGCCTGTCGCCGACGGCCGTGCCTCCCAGGGAGATTGGAATATTTATCGGACCTTCATCCAGGACGTCCTACTATGGGATGCCTTAGAGGCAGCTGGTGTCACTTCGGTAGTGGGTACAGTCGTTGTCTCAGTCTCTTAGGGATGCGAGACCCATGAGAGTCTGAAGCAAGAACTTGAAGACAACACCGAAAGCCTCGCCTCCGCGCCTGCTTTGGTGTTGACTACAGCCACCGCCACATGGATCCTCGTGGCTGGCACCGTTCCGTGGTGTCGTCGCTTGTAGTATCCCACCATGTCGGTAAGTTTTGAGAGACATCGAGCGACGGACTATTCACTTACACAGGATCAAGCAGTCATCGCATACCTGAACTAATCATCCTCCTTTATGACTGAAGCACTAGAAACTCGGACCCATGGGTGGTCATGGCATCAGTGACGTTCCACCAAGGACTCAGGCCAGCTTGCAATTTGAAACAAGACCGCTATTGAGCAGTAGTCCGGTTTCCACGACGGAATGACATGGCCGCACTTGGTGAGTATGTAGCCTCCAGTTTGCCACTCGTCACGATGCATCATATCCACCCCAGGCAGCGGGTGATGGGACCCCTCAGGTAGGTTTGGAGGCCATGAGAAACATACCTGAGAGGGTCGGTCCCCTGTAGGACCCCTCTCACTATGTTACATATATATTATGGCTGGCAGACGCCAGACGTCCATTTGCGACCTCAATTATGTCCTCACCGTCTCGCAGGTCCCTACAATTGTCCATCTGAACATCATGCAGCACCTAAGCACTGCTCCTTTCCGAGCTCTACGAGACGGACATGTGTCAAGACGTCCCTTCATACAAGATGTGGGCGCTGATAACTGCTCGCTGTCCGTCACGTCCATCCGCAGGTTGGTGCGGTTGTCCGACATGGCTGCTTACCTCCTCACCGTCTTGAAGGTCCGTATGTAGGTCCGTTTCCATGCATTATGTTGAGTCACGAGTTCATCCTGAACATACAGTACATGCCACATGGCGTCACTCTTCCGCAGCTCTTAGTACCACTTATGTATATTAAAAACATACGTCAAACCGGTTCCTGATCATCTGTGCGCATGCACTCAAAGTGACATAGCATTGCATTGCGGTGCATAGCCTGCAAGTTGAAGCGGCGCGACTGTCGCGGCGAGCGTGGTTCAAGATACTAATGCATAGGGGAGCGAGTACATAGACAAGTAAGACGTGATGCTCGGAGTGGGAGACGTCGATGCGTGATGTGACAATGGTGCCACGCATGTGTCGCGCAGCTCAAGTTACGAACATCATACACAATCGCTCAGCCCGAGCGATGAGACCTGCTCTGCTCGTGCTCGCCGGTAGATTCCCCTTGTCCTCGCGTACCGTTCGGGTACGGGGGCAGATGTCCCGGGCCGTGCATCGCGCTCACCATTGGATAGCCGTTGGGGAATGTCGAGTAGGGAGGATAAGGAAGGAAAGTTTGAGTTGTCGGTGGCGGCGCATGCTGATACATGGTGGGTAGCGAGGAAGAGGAGGTCGGGGCTTGAGGAAGCAGGGAGTGTCCAGGGCCCGAAGGTGACATATGAGGATGGGCGTAGGGTACTCCAGAGTGCGCACCCGGAGGTCCCGGGAACCCGGTGGCACCCGGAACTGGGAACGGATACCCGGAGTTCATCATGAATTGAGGGTGCGGGGTGTATCCTGCGGGCGGCGCATAGGGATTGTATGGCGGATTGTATGTACCATACCCATACATAGCGTAGCCGGAATATTGTGGATTGGAGTCTGGGCACATCAGCGTCAGTAAATGGTGATCTGTACGATTAGTACGAAGAACTCACCATGTCCCATGGGTCCTTCCCGTTGGACTGTGTGATCCCAAGCAAGATTTGCTGGCACATGCTCTGCGCTAGCCTCGGGAAGGGATTGGGCACCTTGCTCTGCCTGACGAGCGGTGCGCGGCGGGACCGAGGTGTGAACGGGCATACTCTGGTCCAGCGCAATACCCGCGACGGCCTGGGGACTGCGGTGTGCACCGTGCTGAGGCGGGACATCACGACGGGCCTGCCTATGCTCGGCTGGCTCGACATGCAGCCTGGCGGGCGGATGGACTCGGAGGTTGTTGCCGAGGCCTGTCGAGCCGTCCGGCGGGAGAGCAGGACCGACGTTCGCGCCTTGCTCCGGTGGGACATCACGGCGGACCTGCGTGCGCTGGTCTGGCTCGACGTGCAGCCTGACCGCCGGATAGAGGTCGGTGCCGAGGCCTGTCGAGCGGTCAAACGGGAGAGCAGGACCGGCGTTCGCCCTGTGCTCTGGTGGGACATCATGATGGACATGCGTGCGCTGGTCTGGCCCGACGTAAAGCCCGACCGCCGGATGGAGGCCGGTGCCGAGGCCTGTCGAGCCGTCGGGAGGGAGAGTGGAACCGACATTTGCGCCGTGCTCGGGCGTAACAGCGCGGCGGACCTGCGTATGCTCGGCTGGCCCGACATGCAGCATGGCGGGCGGATGGACTCGGAGGTTGTTGCCGAGGCCTGTCGAGCTGTCAGGCGGGAGAGCGGGCTCGACGTTCGCGCCGCGCTCAGGTGGGACATCACGACGGACCTGTGTGCGCTGGTCTGCCCTGACGCGCAGCCTGACTGCCGGATGGAGGTCGGCGCCGAGGCCTGTCGAGCCGTCGGGCGGGAGAGCGGGCTCGACGTTCGCACCGTGCTCAGGTGGGACAGCGCGATGGACTTGTGAGTGCTGGTCTGGCCTCAGGCTGGCATGAAGCGCAATCGTCGGATGGAGCTCAGTGCGGAGGCCTGTCGAGTTGTCGAGCGGGAGAGCGGGACTGCCTTGCAGTGGCAACGCGCGTGTCGAACGTAAGTCTGTGGCATGCCCACTGAAGGCAGCGTACGCCAGTGCAGACTGCGGACGGGGAGGTTCTGAGAGACACACGTCAGTCCAGACGTCAACGGACTGTGGACAAACGTGCGTACCTGCAACTATGGATGATATTGCGCTGGCGTACTGGAGAGTTGAGCGGTTGACTTCTATGTTGCCGATGGGTGTAGCACGTGCATGCGGTCCTGATGCCCCTTCAGGTATGGTATGGGCGGCGGCGGTATGTTCTACGCGAATATCAGATCAGTTGGATGCTATCACTCATGTACGGACGTGCTTACGAGTGTCAGACCAAATGTCGGTACCAAGGCCGGGGACGACGTCCTTTCCGAGGTTGGAGACGGTGGGCATCCCGAGGTCGGAGACGGTGTGCGACCCAAAGTCGGAAACGGTGTGCGTCGGGCCGAAGTTGGAGACGGTGTGCGTCCGGAGGTCAGAGACGGTGTATGTGCCAAGGCCGGGGACAGCCTGCAAACCAACGGCAGGCTTCGCCTCCATTTCCATGTCATGACGGTCCAGCATATGGACGTCGTCACGGCCTGAGACGTTCGCATCGACCGCTCCCGTGACTTGCGGGCCTTGCGGAACGTGCTGTCGCAGTGGCTGAGGCTTATTGAGGCGTTGCTGCTTCCGAGGAGGCTCGTCCGCACTTAAGGCAGTATACCCTAGTGAGTGTAACTAAGTCTCGTCAGCCACTTGAAATAAATGAAGATACGTAGTGGGAACCACTGTACCTGAGCACCAGACGTGCTGGAGGCTGTCGTTTGGTGCCGAACAGGGGATGGTTTACGCTTGCCGACACCGACGGCACGGTTCTTCCCTTTGCGAACCTTCTTGTCCTCCGTGGCTGAAAGCAGCATGTCTGAGAGAGTTTCGTCAGGAGAGTCGCTGCCAGAGTCGAGCGTGACAGAGCCGTCAGACATGGCCTTGCGCTTCACACCGGGAAGCAGCTTCGAAGGACCCGGTTGCGGCGACGCTGAGCGAGAAGGCTGCCAGCTGAAATCTGAACCATTCGACGATATGGAGATGGATGACCCCCGCGTACGCGAGACTTGTCCCTTGACGGGTGTTTCCGGAATCGCCAACGAAACTGTACGCAGCGAGATGCCGGCAGCTTGCGCTAGTTGCATGACCGTGCTCGTGCTTGCCGTAGGTGGCTGGAGATTGCCAGTGGTGCTTGCCGTAGGTGGCTCGAGCATGGTGGTGCCCGCTGTAGGTCGATCGAGCATGCTGGTGCTTGCTGTAGGCGGCTCGAGCGTGCGGGTAGGTGGTGTGAGCGCGCTGGTGCTCGCTGTAGGTGGTGCGACTGTGCTGGTGCTTGCTGGAGGCTGAGTTGCCCCACTCTTCCGGCTTCATGTGCGGGCTGCAGGTGGAGAGGGCTGACGCGCGTCCGCAGTCTTCACCTTGTTGGCGCGATTGTCATCTCCAGCATCAGAGCCAGAGTCGTCGGAGCTCTCCGGAGATGGGGGAAGGCGTGGGTACCCCTGCCGATCAGTCGTGTTGTTACAGAAGTATCGTCTGCCATGCTGATGCTCTGAGGAGGAATGGGGTGGAGCACCATAGATCACGGGCACCTTAGATGAGAGAAGATCTAGGACGCAGGCGTGAGCAACAATGCCACGATGCTGAGATAACATCGTGAAGTTACCTTGACAGCCTGAACGACCTCGATATTCTTCGAACTTAATGGGGTGGGTGTCGTCCTGCTTCAGGAGTGCATCGACAAATACTTGCTGAGCCGAACCCACGAGACCGCATATGCCCTTAGAGCGCGCGCTCGAGCCTGGTCCGTCGAGATCTCCCGGCATAGGAACTCCTTCCGGGAAACCGGTCATAACGATGTTTTTACTGGCGAGCGTGCCACCGAGGTTCTTCCACGGAAACCCTCGAGCCTCCGCAAGTTTCGCGCCGGCTGGCCCAGCTTCGTCTGTGTGAACACATGAGAAGGGTAGGAATCTACGACTTCAGTGACGGACTTACTCAGAAGCGCACGAAGGCACGCCGAGATGAACTGCGCACGATGTCGAGAGTCTGGGATCCCAAACTCTCGGACTGTGGCAGTAATTGCGGAGTCCTCTGCTTCGTCCGCGTCAGCATCTTCGATGTGGGGATCTAGTCGAACGGGAGGTGCTGGTGCCGCTGAGCGAGGCCGACCCGAAGCCTCTGTGTCGGTCTTCGTGAGATTTCCGCCAGCTTCACCAGGCTGCGTCATCTCAACGATGGCAAGTGAGACATTGTTGCTGCAACGACGTTGCGCGTCAGCACACAAGCGATAAGATTACGCAGCAGAACGCACTACACGTTTGCCTTCATGTGGCCAATAGTGGCATCGTCATCGCTCCGGAATCGTGTCACAAAGAACTGATAAGATGACAAGGTGAGACACTGTCAGAACCCTCAGCGGAACAGAATCTGGGACTTACTCCTTCCGCATCGTGCGTCGTATGCACTTTGCCTAACGAGGCGTCGGAATTCACAACATTGCCAACCGTGACGAAGGCAGTAACGAACCCGTTCTGCGTCTGTGCCCGGTCTGCCTGAGAACAGAGAAAGGTCAGCAGGATACCCCAGGTACGTATATGAAGAGGCATGGCGTACCAGTTGTTTGAGGTCCAAGTAAAACTTGCTGAACTCTTGCTTTCGGCGTGCAACGGTCGTGTTTGCTGCGCCAGACAGCTCTCGCGTCTGCCGGAAGTTTTCCAGGATGCTGTAGGCCTTCTTGCGGTACCGTCTCTTGAAAGCATTGTAGCACTTGAGCGGAATATCCCTTTCAGGTGTTGCTGAGAATGACAGCACATCAGTCTCAGTTACCAGCAGCTGACGGGAAGAAATACCTTGCAAAATGTCTTCAGAAGACGCCGAAGGCAGTCAGTATGGAGTCGGAACAATGGAACATTTCAGACGTACCTTGCGAAAGTCGTGCACGCTCTTGCGCTGTATTCTCGCTATGATACCCCTGGTACAAGTTCCACAAGTTGCCGCTGATGGTGTGACGGGTGCGCGTTGTGTTCATGCGATCATGGACTTGTCCTACAGAGAGGCCAGTCTCCTGAGACACCCTCTTCGCGATAGCGTCGATCTCACGGAAACCGACAGCAAGGAAGGCCTTGTTGGCCTCGGAGATGCGTCCAACCTTCTTGGCCTCATCATCCGCCTGCGCATCCTGGGCGTACTCGTCCTCACTGTCCTCATCGTCGGCCTCGTGGGCCACATCTGCACCCGTGTCTCCGAGCGGCCCGTCCATGACCATGTCCTTAGGCTCATCGAGTAGACTGAATTGCGGGGGGCTATGCTGATCGACAGTGCGGTAGCCGTGCGGCTGGACGGCGTACTGGAGGTCGGGCTGGACGGAGGGCTGAACCGCGGACGGGACGGCATACTGGAGGTCGAGCTGGACGGCGGACTGGACGGCGTACTGGAGGTCGGGCTGGAGGTCGGGCTGGACGGCGGGCTGGACGGCGGGCTGGAGGTCGGGCTGGACGGCGGGCTGGAGGTCGGGCTGGACGGCGGGCTGGAGGTCGGGCTGGACAGAGGGCTGGACGGCAGGCTGGATGGCGTACTGGAGGTCGGGCTCGATAGCGGGCTGGAGCGTGGGCTGGACGGCTGGCTGGACAGTGAGATGGCCGTGCGCTTCGTCGTGCGGAAAAGTTCGTCTGATACTGTGTCGGACAGGCTCTGCGCCAACTCCGGAACCGACTCCGGGAGGACCGAGGAGGTGCGAGACATGAGCCCCAACGGTATGTGTGGCCGGAGGTGAGACATGAGACGGAGGGCCATCGATGTGCTGAGGGATGGGAGCACCAATGCCGTGTGCAACAGGAAGACCGACCCTTTGCGCGGCGGGATTCGGGACATCATCACGGAGGGCCACAGTGCCGACGCCGTGCGGGACAGGGGCCCTGACGTCGTGACTGACAGCAGGCCCGACGCCGTGCAAGACGGGAGACTGGACGTCGTGACCGACAGCAGCGCCGACGCCGTGCGGGACAGGGGCCCTGACGTCGTGACTGACAGCAGGCCCGACGCCGTGCAAGACGGGAGACTGGACGTCGTGCCCGACAACAGTCCTGACGTTGTGCGGGACGGGGGCCCCGCCGTCGGTGAGTGCGATATGAAGCCGCACATCATCAACGTCCATGAGCCTGACAGCAGGCTGGAGGGTAAGTGCACCATTGAGCGGGTACATCACACCGACGTGCCTCGGAGTCGGGTTGCTGTGAAGCTGAGCTATATCGTCCTGGAGACGAACAGCATCCTGGAAAGGCCGTGCTACTGCTACAGACGACGCCGCGCTGACTACTTGTACGCCGAGTAAGGCCTGAGATTCCTGAACGCCGACAGCGGCCAGACCGGAGTCAGTCATACCGTCGGTGGACCTGACAGCTGCCACTGTGCGATCATCTTCAGCACGCCTGCCGTTCTGCAGCTTCGCAGAGGCAGGTTTGCCAGTGACGTGCTCATCTAACAGGCTCTGATGAGTACTCAGACATCATGAGGTGGATGATAATGTACGAACCTGCCACTGACTTGTCTCCGTTAGTAACGCGGCGGGCAGTGATCGGGGTAGAGGAGAGACACGGCTCCGGATTTGAGGTCGCAGTAGCCCTTATCTTGACGCGGGGCTTCTTCGGCTCGATCTTTGGCGGCTCTATGGCAGACGTGTTCATCAGTATACAGCAGCACGAAGATAATCTGACCTAACTCACTTTCTTGAGACAATGTTTCAATTTTGGGCTTGCGTCCGCGAAGACGCATCCCACCGGCAGTGACTGACCCTTGAGTCGGATCAGCAACCGACAGGTCATCATGATGAGGACAAAGATACATACCTGTATCGAGGTCTGACGCCTCGGTGTTGGAAGCATCAGCGGACACGTTGGCAGCGACCGGAGGCTTGTCGGCGACGCCGTCGGATGCGTCGGTGGTGGCCGCATCGTTTTTGGACTCGTCGGACGCGTCGTTCTTGGACGCGTCGTTCTGGGACGCGTCGTTCTGGGACGCGTCGTTCTTGAATGTATCGGACGCGTCGTCAAGCCCGTTGTCGGCGCTGGCGCTGGCGTGGGACGAGGCTGCCTGGGATGAGAGACGAGGAGGGAACAATGGTGAAGTCAGCTCACCGAGTATAGCGCGGCGAGCTGCGGTTTCCTTCATGAACTGCAAGGCGCTGTTCGTAGGTCTTACCACACGCGAACTGGTCCGGATCGAGGGACTTGGTGGAGGCTGAGTAGCGGCTTCAACTTTCTTGCGTTGCCGAGGCGTTGGGGAGCCTGACGCAGAGCGAGAGGGGGCGTTGAAAGAGCGAGTCTGGCGCTGCCGTGGATGAGAGAAGGAGAGAAGATGACAAGTGGACTAAACTACCTTTTTTCCCTTGGTCATTGCTGGCAGCGGCGGCGAGGATAAAAGGACGAGCAGGCGGTGGGTGATGGGATGGGATGAAAAAGAGCGAGGGTGCGCCCATCGTCGACAAGGGCTTTTGTAGCCTGGGCAGATCCGCGCAGAGAACTCGCGACAACAGAGAAGCTACGCCGGCGCGACGTGACGGGGCCCTACCTTCTCTCTTTCGACATGATTGCAACGCAGACATCTGAAATGGGAATGATATCAGACATTTTCGGGGGTAGGGACATGGGTACGGAGGTCTTACACACCAGAACAGGCCCGAACCTGTGATGGGTAGGTATCCAATCAGCCTTCACATATCAATGCCACTGAATGTTTAGAAAGTTTGACATAGGATTGTAAGTGCCTTCTCGCCCCGGATATGCGCGCTGTACATACCATAAGTGTCGACCAATGTAGAAGTACCTTCAGGATGAGTTTTGTGTACGTGCCAACAGGATTCAGGTGCGGTGCTTCGTGGGTACAGACCAGGGCCATGAATAGCGTCTGAATGCAAGCTTGGTTAGCAACCTCCACCATGGGTCGAGCACCCAAGCACCATACCCTTGAGGAAAAACGCATGGCGCAGAAGGCTGCTAAGCGCAAGTATTCTGCCAGCAATAAGTGAGTACATTGACTAGTCGTTCGAGGGTGTTCTACAGTACAACTTACCGTATACTTCAGAGGCAAGCACGCGAAGTCTGGGCAGAACGCCCGCGCATATCAGCGGCGAACTCAGCAAGATTGCCCCACGCTCGACGACGACCCACTACTACACGTACCGGCGCATCTCGAATCTCTCGCCCAACAACCTCTCCGCAACTCGCGGCTCTTTCAGGAAGCCCTCCAAAGCGCCGACGCACTCGACGAGAGCGACCTGGCTGTTTGGGATGCGCGCCCTCCCTACAACACCCTGCCAGCGCATCAGGAGAACGAGATCGAACGTCGGTTTACTGAGAAGATCTTGCAAGTCATGGCTGGGAAACGACTTCGTGAGCTTAGAGAGGCAGGGGAGAAGAGGGTGCGACGTTTCGAGACGGATGGGCCGCTGGTGGTAGTATGGGAGTTGGAGGAGGAGATCAAGCGGCTGCTGGCGTTGTGTCAAGAGGACGCGCCCGCTGCTTCTCCCGCAGCGCTCCCTGGCTCCAGCCGAGACCTCCGTATGGCACATTTCCACCAGGAATGGTCAGCCCGGAGGTTGTTGTGCCTGAACGGAGACTTGCAGGTGCTTCGGGAGAATGCACGAGAGTACCGTCGACGGTACTTTGACGACACACTAGTATGGCAGACTATGATCCCAGTCGCCGCAATGGATTGAGGCATCTTGAGCCGTGTGCGATATTGTATTCAGCTGTACTGACTCCGATGTATAGATCCTACTACTCATGCGAGTGCAGTGTAGCGTACCGGCTGCATATAAGCTGTCATCGATCGCTGCCTACAGTGGACAGTGAGCGGAGAGGTCTGTACAGCAAAAGACATAGGTATGCAGCTTTCGTCCAGATCGGGCACAAGGCCTGAGAAGCGCTGTGGAGGAGGAGGAGGATATCGCTTCCGAATGTGGTGGCTGGTTTCTTTGTACCTCCCACTACTAGTGATGGGCAGCGCGTCCTCCTGCACGCGTACCGCATCTGCTGTCTCGTCTAGTCACCACCACCATCCGCCCACCATTCTTGGAGTCCCGTGCACGCAAATGTCAGAAACATGTCAGGAGTCGTTGGAAGAGTCGAGAACGAGGTCAACGTCACGCTGACGAAGCGGCGCCGCCCTCAAACCTCAGCGACATAGCGCGACTCGCCCACAGCTCCGACAACATCCCCGACATGCGCTAGCGCGACCGTGAGTTCGGAACGCGGTACGATCGGGTCGGGACTCACTGCGCCATCCCGACGCCCCGGGACCGGCGATTCCAAGTTCGACCTCGATCCACGGCTTAGTCTCTCGTTTATTCGCTCTCGCCTCGAGGCCTCTGTCGTCTTCCTCTGCGACTTCTCGCGAGTGTTGGACGCGTTTCAACGCCGCGGTCAATTTGATTCCTATCCTGCAGGGCAGTCTGATAAGTATGTATATGTATGTCTTATGTGTCATCTCGGGCGGCGCAAGCATCCCCTCAATGCTCCCTTGTACTGCATAAGGACAGACTCAGGCTGTACAATCATGTAATGGCATATGCTCGGAAGGAATGCCGGTAACACGCACGCAGCGCACGTCCAACATACCCAGAGAGATGGTCATAAGTGATACCAATAGCCCATCACCCTTGTTCGGTGTACGCCAGCACTAGCCCAAGGAGTTGCGTGCGGAACTGCGCCACGTTCTCCTCAGTAATACAAACAGCATGGTAACCTCGCAGCAGTGAGGCGATGCAGGCGAGAGTCCACACGCCGCAATCATAACCGTTGCGCTGCAGGCGCTGCGTCTGTTCCCAGTCAGGAGTGCGGGTCAGCGTCAATACAACGTCTCATACTTGAACGTGCGGAGATATGTGCTCACCACCAGCGGGTACGCGACCCACTCTCCAAGAAGGTCTGGCATGCTGAAGCCACGCTCGATAGCGAGACGGCGCAGTCTATGTATGAGGTATAGCACGGACTTCGCGGTCATCAGGCATATGCTTGGACTTCAGACGAGATCATCTGAACTCACCTGTGCCTCAGTATTCCAGGTGATCGCTGGCGCAAAGCTATCGAAGTACGCAATGCGGCAGTCTTGCAGGTAGACGATAGCGAGCACCCAATGATCAGGCTGATGGATTGGTATGATCCATACGCGCCTCTCCCAGTACTTTGAAGCATGCACGACGCTCCACAGGGAGCTATCGATAGTCCCTGAATTGCGCTGTCCTGCCATGGCGTACGTCGACAGGATGGCCGGTGTGCCGCCGATTGTTGACGCCGTACCAAAGTGTGTTCTGAGAACCAATGCGGCGCCGTTGATGACATCGTCGTTAAGCCAGGACCGTGCACCACGCAGTCGGGCGATGTCATCTGGGGAGAACGGCATACGAGGATGATCCTCAGCGGCAGGAAGGACACGACTGACGGCCGCATCGGCCGAATTCTGTTCAGTAGGATAGAGCGGGATTTCGCTTGAAAGGCCCTCGTCTGTGAGGTGATCGGGGAACTGACGCGCCAAGTTAGCGAGTACTTAGATATGTTCGAGACAGACCACAAGTCGGACGTACAGGATTGGCTGAGGCAAGAATCAGGTCACAAGAGATCATTGCCAAGTAGTCGGCCCGGTGTTGATGCGTGGACTCGTTGGGGCTGCGTGAGGACTCAGACAGAGGAGATGCTACGTAGTAGGGGATGGAGGCGTGCTCGTGTGTGTCGACAAGGACAGTTTGACGTTCAGACGGATACCGCGGTGATGGACCGTTGACGAGGCTGCCGTCACTGGCAGCGTTACGCTCGTCCTCGAGCTGGCAGTACTCTGGCTGCTGCGCGTTGCGATGGGCGTGAGCGTGCTCGTGCTCGTGCTCCTCCTCGTCGTCGTCGTCGTCGTCGTCGTCGTCGTCGAAGAGATTGTCGAGAGTGTCGCGCGCCAGTATTGTCTCAGAATCGAACAGTGCTTCTTCTGGCTCTTGGAGCCCGTCTGGTTCGCTGACGTCTTGGGAAGTTACATTAACCCAATAGAGCGGACGCGTGACGGGAACTCCGGACAGCCGTTCGGCGATATGGACGGCTTCCGCGGTGTTAGCCGCAAAACGTAGTGAAGATGCCAACGGCGTGCGCCAGCGAGCTTGAAGTAGTAACAGCTCCGCCTTCCTCATTTCGAGCAGAAAGACAAGCTCGGAGTCTGGCTCCGGGGAGGAACTCGTAAGCTTCTCTGCCATGCTAGGTAGATGGAAGCTTACATGCAGGGGTCCGGATGGCTAGTTCGACGGCTGCTAGTTCCTGCCCGTACCATCGGCAAAGATTGTCAGCCTCTAATCCAAGTCTTCTGCGCTCCTCCAAACACCGGTCTTTCGAGAGAACAGCACGGATTCCTCGGCGTACTGCTGCGTCTTCTAGCCAGCGGGGGGATGGGGAAGATATCTGCGTTACCCAAACATCAGTAAGAAGACTGGAGTCCTCGCGCAAGGCTCCGAGCTCGATCGGAAGGTGTGCCGGAAGGGGGAACTTCCATTTCTTCTTGTACGTGCCCTTGAGTGTATCGCAGTATGCGTTAAACTTGCGAATAGCGGTTTTGAGCGCGGGAGTACGTTTCGCAATTGCTTTGCGAGTCTGCTGATGAAGCTTGGTGCCTAAGTTACAAATCGTGAATATTCGCACTCTTGCGCAGGATGACTGTAGGTAGTGCCTATACGTACCTAATGCCTGATCGCGCCCACCGGTAGCTCTATCGAGCTTGTCCCACTCGAAGAAGCTCCCAATCGCTCTCTTGCGGATATTGATCTTGAGGTCGCGTGCCATAAGCAACGTCCTGACGAACTCGACCGGAAGCCCTTCAATTTCTGGGAATCCTGCCGGTACGTTCAGGGAAGCGTACAGCTTCTCCACGCGGACCATCGTCTTTGCATGGGAGTGGCGTAGACTCGAGAGACATTGCTGTGCTTCAAGGTTATCATTGCCCTGGTTTATTGCGTCCCCAACCGTGGCGAGGGACTTCTCAATCGAATCTAGCTCAGCTTGCAGGTTCAGGACGGTGTCGAGCTCCTTCTTAAGACGTGCAGGAGCATCTGTACAGACCCAAAAACGTCAAAGATCCGACAGAACGCACCTACTGTAGCTATCTCACTCACGATTTCGTACGGAGAGCTGGGCAGCTCTCTGCTGTTTCCACTGTTGGCGTAGTTCAGGTACGGTCATCTTGATCTCCAACAGCTCCCGGTCTGCTTGCATAGACCGAGTCTCGACCCCATTTCTGAGCCGTGTACGGATCCAATTGCCGAGTTCTTCACGTGAGACTGCGTTCACGGCATCCGCGTGACGGTCCAGATACCATATGCGCCGAGAACGCTACATGTAGCAGGTCAGCTCAACGTAAAGGAGGTCAATATTGCGACGCACACCGGACGTCCGCGTAACACCGATGAGCTTTCGGAACTTCGACCATACCCGCTCCGTCCCTTCGCCCTCAGTGAGACCGAGACCTTCCCGTAGCCTAGGATTGAAGACTAGCTGACAGGCCCATTGGTGGCCATACGCGTGCATGACGGACGTCGCGAATATGAGCCGCTTCGTGATGTCTTCAGGCAGTATGTCATACTACAAGGATGAGAACGTCAGTCGACTTGAACCTGAGGATGCTGTACACATTTGCGTGCTCTCACCAATTTCAGACTGCGGTCGACAACGCAACCAATGTCATAGAACACAGCTACTGTGGCCTCGGCTGGCACCAGTGTCATGAAGTGCTCGATCAGAGCGATGCCGAACTTCTGTTGTTCTCCGGGAGTATCGACATTGGCTAGGAATAGCACGATGTCATGTCGACACACTAGGGCCATGAGACCGGTGTCATCGAACTTCTTCCCGTGCGTCTTCGATTTCTTTTCGTCGGCGGCTTCGAAGGACTTCTCGCACTCGTCAAGCGCAGTCGCGGGCACTGCGCTCTGGTAATCCCGAGGCTTTCCCTTCCGTGCAGCGTTAATGCGGACTCCTACTGCGTCCACTTGCGCCTTTGAGATGAAGTGCTTCGGTTCATGGAACCAAGGACTATCCCCCGCTGCAATGTTGTGGCGCTGACTGAATGTGGCGTCGATAGCGACATGAATATCCCCGCCGTCCCTGCGATAGAACGTGTTAGTGCAAGGTCCACTGGTAAAAAAGTAACGCAACTGCTTGAAGGTTCGACCAAATCTAGTGCCGCCGAAGCACGCCGGACATAGCTTCTGAAGTGTTCTATGGCAAGCTCCGACACTCAAGGCCGATCCCGAGCGACATCCAGACGAGCGAGACTCAGACTGCAAAATGAGACACCGGGAGTCAGTCCAACGGCCTGCCTCGTAAGGGTAGGACATCCTGTTGCACGTACCTCCTGACCTCCGTCTGGACGTACGCCTTCGTGTCCGGTTGTATGTCCTCGCGTACCTTCTGCCGGAGCTACGTCCCGATCACTGGTTTGACATTGTTGCGGACCTACGTACGGTACCCCGTCCGAATCGGCGTGCTGAGATGCGTTTGGACCATCCAAAGTTTCGCCTCGCATACATTCTGCAGGAGGTTCCTCCTGGTTTGCAGAGGAAAGTTCATAATTGGGCTCTGGTATGAATGGTCAGCCACGTCTGAGGTCGTGACTGCAAGATATTGAACATTACCTGTCTGCGAGCGACCGCGCTGGTCAGGGTTAGGATCTGAGACCCGTATACGCTCCATACACTCGTCGACCGCGCGATCCAAGAGCCCCTCCGAGCGACTTCGCAGACAGTCGTACCATTGCACTGCGTATCCCAGTCCACGGCGGAATGGGTCTTGGACCGGTTCGCCCTGTCGTGTGAGGTCAGCTTGAGATCTCCTGGACCCTGGAGTGTTCAACCGTTCAAACATGCTACGTACCTTGTCGCTCAAAACGGAGAACCCCCGGCGCTGATACAAAGCCTTCAACGCGCCCGTGAGTGCCGTGATAGCCACAGCAGACCGCTCGAAGAGCGCGAAGTAGAAGTCGAGAAGGTCGATGGAAACCGCCACCCTGGGCTGTGACGGCGAAGTGGGGAACAGTCCGTTTTGAACCAGTATCCTTGGCAGCGATATACACTTGCAGTACTGTACTTCATGGGTTACGATATCTATGGGGTTTCAACTCAATAGGTGCAAGTTCGATACCGGCAGAGAGACGTACGGTCGAAATAGAGGCATTGCAGGATCCCGGTCTCCTTCTTGCAGCGTGCTTGACAGACTGAACTAAATTGCGGGGCCATCCAATACGTGCGTCCATGGGCCGCTCGGATGTAATGGAGGAGGTCGGGAACCAAGGAGGGGAGAAGTGCGAGCCATAACGAGTACAACTTTTGCGAGTTGTCGTCCGGTACAAGTCTACGGAGACGTTTCGATGCTGGAAGGGTCGGCTCATCTAATGGAGAGACCAGTTGTAATTCTGCGCTGGGATCTACTACCATGGCCTCGATACATTCGTCGATCTCCATCATCTCGACCTCATCGCCCTCTCCGGCTGCTGTCTGCTCGATTTGCGCGGACTTTGAATCCTGGTCGTCCTCTTCCGAGTCGTCCTCTTCTAAGAGAGCCTGAAGCTGCCCTGATAATTGCTGACGACGTAAGACGGCATCCCCGCGAACCACGATGGCCGCGTCCTTCCTGGGAGCGCGTTTCTTCCGGGGTGTGGCGAAATGGGCGCCGACCGGTTGCTGCGAGCGGACGGGAGGACGGGGAGGAGGTGTACGAGGCGGTGGCAGAACATTGGAGAGATCCATACTGACCACCTGATTGCGTGCAGCCCGACGACGGGAGCAATGAGCTGGAGGTGAGTAGCGGGATATGTAAGCGCTGGAAACCAGCCTGCAACGGCATGCGGCGCCAATCGTCCGAATAGGACGTGTACTCATATAGGCAGGCTACCTCCCCTATGTACCTTCCAGTGTCCAGGACGACGTCCATACGAGCCTCGAGACAAACGCACCAGATCCAGATGATAGATCTGGGTCAGTTATTAATAGACAAGGTAGGCTAAACGCCCGGTAGAGGTACCCTCTCAGGATCGTTTCCCATGTACAATTAACCAACCTGAGAGGTCCAGTCAGGCCCTGCCCTAGGTGATCATATCGATGCTCTGCTCAGTGCGAGCGGCTTCCCACGTGGTACCCTAGGACACGGCCAGTCAGGCTGTACAGACCGCACACATAGCGGCACCCTCTCACCTGAAGGGAAGTCTCCTTCCGCTCACCATCAAGTCGGTTCCATGTGGCTCCTCAGCACCTCTCGCGCTGAGCTCAAGTACTTCGTCTCGCCGGAGAGCGTCGGCGGCTACGCCATCCTCTCCCACGTCTGGAACGAGGCGGAGCAGTCGCACCAGGACATCCAGGCGCTACGCACACTCTGCGCACAGACAGGCCAGAATCCCCGCGACCTCGCAAGCGACAAGATCAGACACTGTTGCGAGCTCGCGGAGAGGCACGGGTACCTCTGGGTCTGGATCGATACTTGCTGCATCGACAAGACGAGCAGCGCGGAGCTCTCCGAGGCCATCAACTCAATGTTCCGCTACTACGCCCTCGCCGACGTCTGCTACGCGTACCTCGAGGACGTCCCGAGCAGCACATCGGTAGGTGGAGGCCGCCGCCTCCGGCCCTGTGCAGACCGCGACCCATTCGTGCGCAGCCGCTGGCACTCGCGCGGGTGGACGCTGCAGGAGCTCCTCGCGCCGCGCCTGCTGCTGTTCGTGTCGCGCTCGTGGGACGTCCTAGGATCGAAATCAGATAAAGCAGATGTCCTCGAGCGCAGGAGCGGCATCCCCGCGGCGGTGCTGCGGTTTGAGCAGCAGATCACGGACGTCAGCATCGCGCAGCGCATGGCGTGGGCCGCGGCAAGGCGGACGACGCGGGCGGAGGACGAGGCGTACTGTCTCATGGGCATCTTCGGGGTCAACATTCCCATTGTGTACGGCGAGGGCAGGGCGGCGTTTCAGAGGCTGCAGGAGGAGATACTCCGCAGACACGCGGACACGACGCTGTTCGCGTGGGGGCGCACTGTGGACCTTGTGCATTTGACTGCACGAGCTGGTGCCTCTGATATTCGGCGGGCCCACGACCATGTCGAGGGCTCGTCCTTGTTTGCAACGTCGCCCACTGCTTTCGCAGGCTCCCGCAACATTATCTACGCTCCTCTGGGGTGTCCGGCGGAGACGTCGGTGAGTTAGACTTTGCCCTCATCCTGAGGCAACGAGCTTGACGATGGTCCTCTCTCTAGTCAGGGGAAAGTATGGGCGGTGTCCCGACGTTCTCTGTTACACCCCATGGGGTGCAGGCTCGGATACGTGTCATAGAGTGCGATGGTGTCACCGTCGCGGACCTATCGTGGAGAGTCGCAGGCCGCTCCCGGTCACTGGCCCAAGGGGACACGGTCCCTCTCGGTCTGGTTCTGACACCCTGTTTCCTTTCGGCTGATCTCGCCGGACCGCTGTACGCCGTCGGTGCTGGATCTGGGTCCGGGCCGTATGCCAGACTCGCTCGACTTCGACTGCCTGTCTGCGGGCCGCAAGGAATCGTCCCGGGCGAGGGGCGTGAACGGTCCAGTGATGCGCCCGCGCCCGCGCACGGGACGTGGCGGGACGTCTATCTTGCCAACCGACCGTCGCTGGGACCTGCTCATGGAAGGTCGCAAGCGAATACCGACTCGGAGCGCGTGGCTCTCCCGGTGGACAGCGGCTTCAACTCCCCTTTCCGGTTCCGCCAACTGCAGGGACGTGCACTAGATATCAGCCCCGAGAATGTCATCCTATGCTCCGTGAGCGAGCTGCCGCGCCCGTGGACGGGGATCACACCGATGGTCCTCAGGTTTAGGGCAACGCAATGGCCGTACTACACCTTCGACGTCATCCTCGGGCGATGCACCGTGCCCAGTGCTCATTCTCCACCTCACGCTCCAGGAGAAGAAGGAGACGCAGACGGAGGAGGGGAAAGTGTTGGGCTGAGATTCAAGTCGGCTTCGAGATTGGGTCCGCACTGGGCCACGGTGCGGTTCCTCCGTGGTCGCTACCCCTCGGATGGCCACTGGCCGGCGCTGA
>WJSG01019924.1:0-29084 GCA_016618145.1 Sanghuangporus lonicericola
GGCGACGCGTGTTTCGAGACGTGCAATCGCCTGGATGTGCGGTATGGGTTCCGACATCTCTTTGGGTTGAGTGAATAGAGGAGGACCATTCCGTCGAGGCCTGCGTGAGGAGGAGGCGTGAGGTTTGACACATCACGCCGTTCATAGGCCGAGAACGAGAACGATTGGACCATACCGGTGGGATGACTATGACAATCTGACCGGTTCAACGATAGCGGCGAGCGACCATATCCCCGAAACGTAGACGACGCGGCAGTACGGTAGTACATGGCAATCTTGAATCGTCGTGCCGAGTCGATTGAATTGCTGGTCAACTCGCGCGGAGGAGGGCCACAAACGAGCCGTAATCGGCGCCTTTTGTTCATTTGGGGTACGAATCATGGGATGCGAGTTGGCCAGTTGCGGCGTCCGAATCTATCTGTGCACTTCAACCCGGTAACCACGCAACTTCTGACTGAGTATGCCGAGTATAAAGTGAGGTGGACACACTGGCGGAACAAGATAGCGTCAACATGGCCGTTCTTAGGCGCAGCTCTCGGGTGCCCAACACGTCCACGCGCAGTTCGCGTCGGGTACGCAAGGTCCGTAGGGATCCAACATACCTTTGCCCAGCCCGTATTCAATGCCCATCTACAGGTCCCTCCCCCGATGTACTCGGAAGCGTACAACGCGAGTTACAAGGGGTTGCAAGATTGGAAGCGAGAATTGGCATCCGGTGTGCGTAGTTCACCAGAGCCTCACGTCGTACCGTCACTAAATGGTGCCTTATTGCAGCACAAGGGGGATAAGATGATATACGGCCTTCTATTCGCAACGGACCTAGAACGTCCACGAATGGTGCAGTTGCCTGTATTTACGGAGCCGGACGATGTCGTGAACGCAAGCGGTTGGGTTGCGGATGTGAAGACTACTCACTGGTTTCCTCGCGGGAACAGATGCACGAGAGTGGACAAACTGCCGAGCGCGGAGCGCCCTCTGAAAAACGGCTACACAATCGTGACATCTCAGGTTCCGCATCAAGCACCTATCAACAAATGCATCCGCGAAAGATTCGGACAAGTGGTTCGCGGGAACGTGTTGGTGCTTCGCCATCGTTTCCGGTCGCCCTTGCTCGTAGCAAACCTTCATTCTTGCGAACGACAATTCGTCGAAATCCTGGTAGAACAGTGAGTCGAATGATTGCTGATCGTGTAGGCTGCGGTAACTGATCGCACGGAGTCACTAGGGTCCTGGGAAGCATAGAGCCCGCCACCGCAAGCCAAGGAGGCGCTCGATAGGACAGAGTAGGACAGGGACTTGCAATACTCAGACAGCGCTGGCCGCGTCATCAGAGACATCGCGGGGGCCGGGGCTGTAGTCGTCGTGTTCGCGACAGGCAATGGAATAGAAGTATCGGGAGGGGTAACGTACTAGAAGACCGAGCGACATTCTGATGTAGCGCGGCGTGCGTCGCACGGATGCCTTCGCTATACAGTACGAGAACGCCGCAGTGACGAGAGAATAGTCCGGCGACGGCCAGGAAAAGCGTGCAGGAAGTCAAGTCTTCGAACAGTACAAAGGAAGCCGCAGTTACCTTTCGGCGCTCCGTGGTGGGATTCGGTTGACCGGAGCCTGAAGGCCTGAGGAGCTCCGCCCCTGGCCACTATGTCGCTTCTGTTCGGCCATGAGGCCCCTCCCCCCCCCCCCTTCTTCGTAAGGTTGCTACTACGAGAATTTCGTTTGCACGCAGGAGCTTCTTTTCCCATCTACAGGGACGGAATATGGTTCGTCCTGACAAGACTGGAAGCGAGCGTACGGCCGTCGCTATATTGAATTGGACGGGGATGTATTGCATACGCGATCTTTGGTACGTTCTCCAACGAAGCAATTGGTGTCGGTGGTGACATCGTGCGTGCTCTGTCAAAGCTCTTGCATGGAGGGCGACGTCAGGGTTTTTATTAGTGTCATCAACCATGGCAAACGAACGCCCTCTTTTTCGTCACCAGCCTCCCGTTTAAGTTCATCGGAGCCGTGGCGATCATCATGTCAACATGTAGTTGCCTAGGGACCTCCTCCTCGTGGATGAGTTTAGCGAGCATAAGGGTCTTACGGGGTCCGGACGAGTTGCAAGCACCGTGAATGAGTTTGGCGAGAATGAGGGACTTGCAGGGACCAGACGCCTTGCATAGTCTATTGGAGCGCGTCTCGAGCCGCGCGTCTTCTGTGCCGTATGGGCGTGGGGGAGTTCGACATGTATGCGCTTTCAGTCGTGGCTTGTGGTTGACGATAGCAGGGTGTGGTCCGCTATGAGAGCATTGGTTCTGGCCGAGCGTTTCTCAGACCATATTTAACGAGGTTGGTGTCGCTCATCTTCGCGTCGATCCCGTTCACAAACTTGATTCAGCATTGTACTTGCTCATCATGAATTCTGACAGCATAGGACCGTGTGTGGTTCAGAAACGAGGTTTGTATTGGATTTCCTTACGGCTGGTGTCTCCACTCACGTACGTCATTATGCGTATTATAGACGGGTATGTCATTATCATACTCTACCGGACGACGGTAGGACTGATCCGTTCGTAGTCGGATGCAGAATTTCTCTGAAGAGAAGGTGAGTAATACCCTGGCATACACATCGGTGCATGAATATACTGATCCTCTCCTGTAGTTGCGACATACCCTTGAAACTGTTAGCGCTTTCAGATGCATCTGAGAGGTCGTGTTCGCTTATTGCCGCACAGCTATCGTGGAACCTGAACAAGCATGCGTTGGACTTGGACGGGCGAGTGAGGTTCATGCATCAAATTATCATCAAGCTGACGCTGTATCCTCATTAGCCTTCTGGGTCGAATCTCTCAAGGGATGACGAGCCAGATCTCGTCAATGGAGCTGCAGGTAAGGTGGTTCGACGTCGATGACGGAACCGAGCTGACTTTCTCAAGCTTTTTGCGGCGACAACTGCGGCGAGGTCGGCGACTAGACATCCCGACTTTTCACGACTGGCGGGTCGTCTCTATGTGGCTGGTCTTCATAAAGTGACCGAGAAATCATTCGCGCAATGGGTCGCTACTTACGGCTCTGGTGAGTCGTCATTTCCTATCGGCAGGCATTCAATAGATTGGTTACAACCCCGACGTCGTAGACGAAGGCGCGCTATTGAGCCCAGAACTAATACAATCCGCACACAAGTTCAGCCACGACTTGGACGAGGCGATCGTTCATTCCCGCGATTTTGCGTTCACCTAGTTCGTGTCTTCGCCGTTCGTTCTTCTGAATTTCATTTGACGCAGTCATAGTGCTTCAATTCGTTCTTTAGCCCACTCTTATCTGCTGCGCGTTGAGGGTCGGGTGATTGAGCGTCCTCAATTCATGTATATGCGGGTCGCCCTAGCCGTCCACAAGGACGACCTTGACCTGGTCTTGAAGACTTACGACACGCTCTCGCGCCATCTCTTCACGTTCGCTACCCCGACCCTCGCCAATGCGGGCACCTTGAAGGCGCATTTTGCTTCGTGTTTCTTATACATGCCTGCTACGTCAGGACCTACAGAGATTCTGAAGAGCGTTCATGACCTCGACCTCTTTTGGCTGGCCGATGGAGGTATCGGGCTGTCGCTTGCGGCGGTCCCTTGTCGTCGGTGGGTGACGATTGCTTCCTAGTATTGTCACTCTAGCTAACCTTCATGACATGATAGAGCTCGTCCGCGTGTCCAACCCGGTGTGCTAGCGTTGATGCAAGTCTACGATGCACATGCCAAATACACCTCTCTATGGCGTCAAACACGGCCGTCCGCGGCGACTGTGCATTTGCCGATTTGGCATGGGGATGTCCGCCCGTTCATATCGTGTCGCTCTTCGAGGGCGCCCCCCCACGAGCAAGTTGTCAAGTTGTATGTCGGCGTGTGGGTACCAGATCTCTTGTGAGTGTCAGCATTCGGTATTGCTATTATGTCTGGGCTGACAAGCGTTAGTATGGTGCGCTCGGAGGCGGAGTCGTCGTGGAGTCTGTTCGATCCGGCCGACGTTCCAGGCCTTATGTGCACCTACGGAGACGAATTCACTTCACAGTACCTCGAGTACGAAAGTACTGTCGAGCCTGTGGCTACGGTGCCAGCGCGCGAGCTTTGGACACTCATCTCGAAGGCTCAGCAAGAGACCGGAACTCCTTTCATCATGTACCAAGACGCAATAAATTGTGAGTTCCCGCCCCCTTTTGGTGCTAGGTTTCTCGCTGACAATATTGAATGGCGACCGACGCTCTGTAGCGAAGAACAATGAATCCCACCTGGGAGTTATCAAAACTTCCAATTTGTGCACCGAGATCGTGCAGTTTGCCTCTCGAGAACAGACTGCGGTCTGTACCTTGGCTTCAGTCGCCGCCCCACGGTTCATTCAGTCATCTGGGGAATTTGACTTCGACAGCTTTCACTCAATCACGAAGTTAGCGGTACTGGGCGTGAATGCACTCATCGATGCTGCGGACTATCCTACCCCGGAAGCGCGCGCATCCGCGGTCAACACTCGGGCTGTCGCAGTTGGTGTTCAAGGGCTGGCGGACGTCTTCATGCAATGCAAGGTGGCTTTCACGTCCTCCATTGCTCGGGATCTCAATATTGCCATTTTCGAGGCTATCTACCACGCTGCCTACGAAGCCAGTTCCGAACTCTCGGAGAAGCACGGACCGTATCCTTTATACGCGGGGTCGCCTGCGTCGCAAGGGTTGCTCCAGCATGACATGTGGCCCGGCGACGCCGAGACCGGTCGTTACGACTTTGCCGCTCTCCGAGAGCGTATACAAGCACATGGTCTACGTAACTCAATGCTGACCGCCCAAATGCCGACGGCGTCGACTGCGACGCTGTTGGGCAATTTTGACGCGACGGATCCGTACACGAGGTACGCACGTTAAGACAGAGTGCCCCCCCACGACTTGCTAATGGCGTTCTTGTTTTCATTCAGCAATGTGCTAGTCCGACGGGTCCTTAGCGGTGATTATACAGAGATCTGTCCGTGGCTCGTACGCGATCTGGAAGCGCGTTCGCTCTGGAATGATGACCTACGTCTCGCGGTCCTCAATAATCACGGTGAATTGCTACGCTATCACGATGATAATGGAGGTCTCATCTTCTCTAGGTTCCATTCAGAGTATCCCGAGCATCCCCGACGATTTGAAGGAGGTGTATCGCACGGTGTGGGAGATAGACCCATCCCGAATCATCGATCTAGCGGCCGATCGTGCTCCTTTCATTGATCAGACACAGTCGATGTCTCTGAACTTGGCCAGGCCGACCGCCGATGATGTGGTGCGTTTTACCCGTCTATTCTTGCATTTATCCTTCTGATACGGCGGCTGGGATTAGTTCCGCATTCAACTTCACGCGTGGCGTCGCGGGCTGAAAACCGGAATCTACTACTTGCGCACTTGCGCACCGGCCTACCCTTCCGCATACGGAGTTGGCGTGATGGAGCAAGGAAATCGGGGTTCAGTTTCTGCTATCGCCCAGAACGAACCGTCGCACGGGGCGAGTTCGCCGGAGAAGCTCGTCTGCGATAGTTGCTCTGGTTGACCAAGGTAGTGATGCACATTGATGTCGTTGATTTGCTTGCAGGCCCAAGCAACGAATGTCATTGGGAAGGAACAACTTTCACTACAGCGAGGGACAATTCGGTTGGGTTTGTTGCATTCCACGGCGGCCGTATGGTCGAGCGAACGTGTGCGTTTCTAAGTCGTGTAGGGGGGGGGGGGTCCTATCTGCGCCTGCGAGGTATGCAGTATCTGTAATCGGATTTGTACACTTCACAATGCAGGTACATTGTGTTTGGGAAAGCATTGAATATTGTTGATTGCACGGCGTGGGCAGAATCGAGTCAGGTTTTGTTGTCAGAACGGAATATTTACTAACAGTCATGGCGTATACGCACTCACATAAGGCCGAACGACGTTTATCAGAGCTCTTGTGGAGAGCAATCAATCCTTCGAACTCTAGACCAGTACACGGTACGCGCGTTCGGTTCATGATGATGGACGTATGTCCATGTTCAGATCTACGCACACGGTCTCGCACGAGGAGTTACACCATCTAGGTTTATACCATCTAGGTATATTTCATCCAGTTCTATACAGATGATAGCCACAAACATACTCTACACGTCAGGACACCATTTCAGTTGACGGAGATGACGTCAGGAAATTCGCTGACGTGCTGCGTCTCCACGGTCGCCGGTCGTGGCTTCTCCACCAACCAATATACAGAATTAAGAACGAACTTGACGGAGCGAACGTTCGCAGGTTCTTCCCTACGAACGACAGTGCACTCCAGCAACACGATGTCCCCGCCGAGCATACGACCAGGAGAGATTGTCGACATCGCCGATTTCCGCTGAAGCATCCGCCGGCAATCATAAACCTCGTTGTGTGCCTGCAGCCGTCGTCAGAACAGATAAGAAACATCAGCTAGCGTACGTACCTGTAGTCCTTCGTTGTCACAGGTTGGTGACGTGATGGTCAAGGGGCCTATACTAGCAATCGGTAGACTTGCGGCCGCATTGTGGATGGAAATTGCTTGCGAGCGATCATACTCTCGTACGAAATCGATGGTGGCATGCAGGATTGGTAACGCCCCGGCGCGGGGGGCGATGAGATGGATGTCGTGCAGAACACCGACGATCCACACCAAAAGAGGGCGTCCCAGGTGAACTCGGTGCATCACCAGAGGATTCTCATCAACGACAACCCAGGATCCAGCCGGGGAAACGCGATGAATGGGAAACCAATATCTGCGGTCATTGGTGTAAGCCATGATCTTATAAATGTATCTGAGACGAGACAGACATTAATAACAAGCCGAGGGATTGCACAATGACGACAGGTGACCTACCGAACGCTGTTCTCCGTGACCCAAACGTCCGTCACCATGTCAAGGGGTCGGGGGACGTAACCTTCTGGATTGATATGTACAACTCGGCGGGACCCGGCCACTTCGATAGCAGGCCGTTTATGTGCTTGGGATGTGTCCCCACCACTGTCGACGAACCTGTATCATGTTAAGTCACAACAGCAAGAGGATAGGAGCGGTCCAAGCTGACCTAACGTGCTTGGTAGTTGTTCGAGGGGCGTGCAGAGATTCGGGCCCAGTCTGGGTCGCAGCTTCGGTCTTAACGCGAGTATTAGAAGAGGGAAGTCCGACATGAGGAGCGATGGGGGAACGACTAACTAGTTGGCCTTGCATTGTGGACGGAAGTACAGATGATGGTGTGTCGCCATCGCCGGAGCGTATGAACCGAGCAACATATAGGTTTCTGACGCATGGCCTGTGGAAAACTCGAACCGCAACAGTGCAACACATACGGCAGGTAGAAGCGTGCTATAGCACGGACGAGCCCCACGGCAGTCACAATGAGTTGGATATTGTCAGGCCGAATCGTCCTGAATGAACGTACCTCCACGTGTACATGTCGTTGTCCAGTTGACTTGTCGGACAAGACCGTTCATGGACCAAGGATTACCGAGGACGTCACACGTGGATCCGTGGCGAGCTTCAAGGCGGCGTATGGATCAAGGTCGATCGATGTATACCAGGATGCCATCCAAACACTGGCGGTTAGATGACCCACAGAACACGTTCCTGTGTTGTATGAGTTGCCATGGCGGAACGTGAACCTCTACGACCCTGCACGCATCAACTACGAATCAGAATCGTTCGGAAACGATATAGCTTCCACATCCGATTGTGAACGATGTCACAGTCATGGTAATATTGGCGTCGCCTGACCCGTGGTAGTTGCCGAGCACTCATATTCACAGCACTATGCAATGATTCATGAGTTCACGTCACTTGCTTCCATGGACCATACGGGTGAAGGAAGGCGTATTCGTCTGCAACCCTGGAAGAGTGGAGGCGTCCTCGACGTATGAGTTGGGGGACCCTTCTTACGGACGCTGATGTTAAACTCCAGCACGCACAACTCGGACAACATTTACGAAAAAAAACATGCACGAGGGAGTGCTGTTCCACAATGATCGATAAACGGAAGAATTTGGTAAGTGTACTTGCCAGACCAACAGCAATTTCCGGTCCAACTCCATACGGACAACGGTCGTGCGTGATGAATGGGCAAGGCAGAGTTGGTGACCGACTTGCAACTGAATAAAACATACCGGAGTCAGCGCGAACACGGCTTGATGTATGTCGGCGGAATCTAGCCGACATCGTATTCCATCCGGTTGCTCGATGTCGAGGACTACCCCGAGGCGCACGTTGTGTGTCCATACACAAGGTCGTCGACTCCAGGCGCGCTCTGCGATCGTATCCTGCTCGGCATCGGTTGGCGCACGTTGTTCATCTCAAAGTACGAGAGCGATATGTTTAGGCCATACCAGGGGGGGGGGAGGGCAACTGAGCTCTGTGCAGCTGCACGATCGCCATCCTTCGTGCTTCGAGTTCAGTCAAGATGTGAGAAACCTATAGATTGAGGGAAAGTCAAAGGGCACGGGTACCAGATTGCGAACGTACATGTTCCCTTCGCAAGATAGGACCAACTCCCCAATGATATAGGAAATCCAGGAAACATGATAGAAAGGTAAATTAGAACGCTGACGTCCAACGCGACGGTATCGAGGGTAACGCATGCCCACCTTAAACCGAATTATCCCTCTGCTTCAGGCCTCAATGGTCGGATGTATGCCGCGTCTTTTACGCATGCCATACGGCGTGTTGCAGAACGCACAAGGTGACGTTCTTAGGCAAGGTCATAAGTCGGACAGAGCCTCCAATCTACACAAGGATGGCGTAGCGCGCGTAAACGTGGCGTGAGAGCGTACGACCGTTTCGGATGCCTACCAGACCTCAGTTTGCGATCGTCTCTCGATTATTGCACCCTTGTAGGCAGATTGCCTAAGTCATCTTCATCATCTTCATCACGGACAATAGTTCCCCAAGTACTATGAGGTTTGATACTGTGCAAAGTACTTGCCCCGGAATCCGAGACCGTCTCACTTCCACCTCTGACCTTGTCTCCTGAATTCGACATCAAGAGCCCAGATGATCATAGTCGCGACATCAGGCTGTTTGAGTACGCTCGCGATTACGTGTTGACATCTAGACACGACATTATTGGGCAAGAAGAACGCCAATCAAGCTTGGCAATAATTGCGCAACTTATACAGGCGATACGCATCTAAGTCCGTCCGTCCGTACGTATCTGAACTTCTCATGACGACCGCGTAGTAAATCCACTCTCAAGAACTCAACCCTTCGGAGCTCTCAGCCCGCCGAAATGCTGCATGAAGTTCACGTTCCAGCGCGAGCTCCATGTCATACGAGAAGACCAACCATGCTTCGTTCGTCAATACTCCGTTGGTCATGGACCCATTCAGGAAATTGACATCGACAGAGGGATTGACCCCCCCCTCCAACGTCCGTTGGATGCGAATCTTGACACGGAAAAAGAACTGGATGACGGGTGAGCTTGGTATCAAATCGGGATCGACGGCATACCTGTTCGCCATCCAACACGACAACGAGATACTGCTCGAGGGAGGTCACGTTTCGATTTACTGGTGCCAAAGGCGGGAATCTCCATCGCCCTATCGGTTCAAGAGGTGGCGGACCGTCGCTATCAGAGTCTGACGAGGGCTCAACCAATGTTTCATTCAGACGGCTCCTGCGAACAATACTAGTGAGCGACGGGTGAGTACTTCTGCATTTGCCCGATATCACCTGGCGGTCATACTGATATTGGCCACTGTGTCTCGCGTGCTTATGCCTTGGGTTCGGTAGGGAGAATATGCGGTCACAGCTGTGGACGGGGGGCGGGGGTTCGTTCGGGTCAAGGTTCGGATCGCCGCAAAATCACTCTCATCCGGGTCCGAAGATGCGCTTGCGAGTGATTGCGAGTGACGATGGCTGCCGTTAATTAGGTCAGGGACATCACGCATAACGTTGGAATGCTCTCTCACCTAATCGGAACACGCCAGGGCATGCGGCCTCGAGGGTTCTCTCGGCGCGTCATTCTCTCATGTGCAGGCTCTTCATGGTCGGTGACCACCTCTGATTCTGCGGCGACACTGGCGGGTGAGGGTGGGGCCCGGTACGTCCTGTATAACTGAGGAGACATGCTGACCAGTCGATGTCGTTCAGATAGTCAGGATCGGTCTATATAGGTATCTGTCCTTCGCCCATGCGCCCACCGACTCGGATGGATCACTCATCTTCCATGTTACCAGTCTCTCCTTCTGCAGGCCAGGCATACCAAACGCGGCTCGGCCACCACGATGCCCAGTTGACGTCCGCGTGATGGACGACCAGAACAACAATTCGGTCGCCGCAAACTTCTACACTCTCGCCAGAGGCCGTCGAATCCGTCACTCACGGCTCGGCGTGTGACCTCCTTGTTTCGTTTCAGTTTAGGTCTCCACCCGATTGGTCGAGCTCAAATTCTCACCTAGAGTTCATCGATCGCCTCCAGATAGCCGAGTGTCGCGTAACTCGGTGCATACCCTCGTAGAAGCTCGCGCGTTTTGTGCGCGGTCGACACGTCCAACCTTCTCACTTCCATTGACTCGTGTATGTAGGAGTCACGAAGATAGGGCGTTGGACCGGGTCCGTCTGCTCGGGTCCAAACCTTAATCAGCACGAATCATTATCCTTTGCATCCCTAAAGAATCGCCTTCGAGCGTAAGGGCCCATGTAACGGCGATAACTAATGCCGTTGACATCCTTCGGCCATACTTTCGGACAGGGGGACGCCATGCTCCATCCGTCAAGGGTAGATAAGTAGCCCGCGTACGTACGAGCCAAGACTCGTCTCTCTACCTTGTCTGCGTACTAAAGATGAAAGGTTGGTAACGACTAATTCGATACAACGTTGGTACTGACCGTATTCAGACAGCGCTCATCCACAGTCTAGTCTGCCAGACGCATGCGCCACCTGCGGGCAGACGTGCACTAGCTCGTGCTCATTGTGTCGCCGGATGAGATACTGTTCCCAGGACTGCGTGCGTCTCGTAAGTGGTCGTCCCGGCGAACATGCGATGGCTGTATATCTAACTGATTCGCTGCAATCTTGATATCTGTAGGACTGGCCACGTCACCACCGATTTTGCATTCCATCTGACGACGGCCTCGACGATACTACCCACCGTCGTCATAAGTCTGTTGGGTGCGGTGACGACATGAGCATTCGCGACTCCGTGGCTAGTCAGACAATCGAACCAATAGAGCCAAGGATAATCGCCCCTGCGCCTGGCGTACGCGGTAGTGCCGGAGACGGTCGTCCGTACGTGAAGGCGTTCGTATTCCTGCCGGAGTTAGGTGAGTAACCAGTCCGACCGGTCCGACGTTTGGCTTAGCCGCCCCCACTAAGCTCGCTCCTAATTACAGTCCGCGTCCTTGTGGCGAGCATCGAATATACAATCGGTGGGAGTGGAGATAGTCCGCATACATGTGCGCACTTCGAAGAGATCGTACATCTGGAAGACGCCGACTGTACGGTGCTCAGGACCTGCGGGCCTAACCTACTACACTGGCCGTATCAAGTCTGGTTCAGTAAGCAGGCTTTCAGGGACGCGGTCCCAAGTACAGAGAACCGCAGTATCGCTACTGAATTCGGACGCGAGCTGAATCGTCCTTGGTTTGGGCCTATAGTCGTTCTCAAGTTCAGCAATCAGCGATGCGACTCATATCGGAATGTTGAGGATATCGACACGATGGTACTGAGAGGGTTCTTTAATGGAGAGTGGTACTAGATGTACGTAGGAAGTCACCAGGTCGGAATCAATGCAATATTGGTAGACGTTTGACACATAGCCGACGGTTGAAGGACGCTAGTTGAAAACCCGTGCGTGCCAACGACACGATCACTGACTCATAGAGTCTGACTCAACTCGTCTCGCCGGGAGATTAACCATATCTAAGGCATTCAAGCTGGCCGTAGCGGCGACTCTACTATGGGATGACTAGTCATCAACCCCGTCAATATGATATGTACAGGTCGCCTCGGTGCAGAAAAACGCTTACGGACGATGTGCTTTTATTTACCGGTCGGTCACTGTAGTTCAAAGGTTCTTTGGATCGCTGTTGACGATAAGACGTACACATTACTGATACAGTCTGGCGAGGTCCCAACGAGATAGAAGACCGTCGAGAGAGAAATGAAAACACGGCCATACAGTACAGGTATTTCATCGGAAGGCCCTATAGCAGTAGGTAGTTCGTACCAAGATCAGTCGTCTCTCGGTAAACCGGACTCATACGAAAATAAAGGTCGCATAGCCGGCCAGCGGGTAATGTGGATCCGAAGGGCCATGATGACAGATGTTCATCGTGCAAAGGAAATAACCAACATAGGGCACAGATGAGTCCTCAGAAAACATGCACATGTACTGGTGCGATCCCGACGCAACAATACCCGTTACGGCATGCACGTTCGTCGACGCTCAGGCGTGTATGGATATATACTATCCTTTGGTGGAGGAGAGACGGCAGCGACTGTGGTGGGGAAATATGGACTACCTTACGTCGACAGATCGGGAATATCACCCTATAGTTGGAAATCATTTGAGATGTGGCACCGAGATAGACGTATGCAATATGCGTCTCACCTGATAGTGTTCGCCTTCAAGGGTGGCAAATCTGGGGTCGTACGTTGGGGATGGGAAGACAGACTGGGCGCGCCGCGTGTAATCTGAAGATGAGACGTGGTGTTGAATCACTGGTACGTGTGATGACGTGTATTGACTAGTCTGTATAGAGAACAGGAGGGAGTGGGAGTCAACGTCAGGCGGGGATCATCAAGACAGACCAATGCGCGGCCAGGCGTGCGGACGAACGGGAACACAGATATCACTCACTGTGAAAGACTGCGAACTAGTGGTCGCCGTCGACCTTGTGGCCGTAGTCGGGGTGCAATAGCCTTGCACCCCGTAAGCGTAATTGATGGGGGAGGTCGGTGGATAGTGGCTACCGCTCGAGTTGTCGTGCGGTCTTTGAGTGAAGGATGGTCCACTGTCCAAAGCCGCGTCGAAGTTGAGGGGAGGTAATCTGCGTAGATCGGAAGACGAGCTGAGCTGTGGGTGACCTTCAACCAACGTCGTTCTCATACGACGAAAACAAGGAACAGAGATACCGAGAATGCCCCAACCGTATTCCCTGTGGATCCACCAACGTCCTGACCATTAATACGTCCCTCCGCACCAGGTGACGCGCTATGATCAGGAGTATAACCCCCAGACGGTACGTGTCCCTTGGCTTGGATCTGTCGTCGCAGATCGTATACTTCCCAACGGAGCGCCTCGTTCTCGCGTTCTAGTTTCCGAACCTTCATCACAAGAGGAGGAGTCTCATATTCCCGACCGGGAACAATCCCCAGCGTCGACTGCAAGTTTTCGACGGACTGTTCAAGCTAGGTCAGGTCGCAAGACAGCTCTGAAGCGATCGAGCGCAAGTCGAATACACGTACCTGTGCAAGATATGCTTTCCGTTTAGCACGATGCCGAGCTTGAGCTGTGGACGAGAATCCAGGAGATCAGCAAGAACAAGGGGAATGACGGGGACTATGCGTCATCTACCTAGTGCGTTGCGCGAACGGTCTCGCCTCAACATTCCTGCGGCTCCGGTTTCGACAAAAGGTTCACTGGAGGGCGTTTGCGCAAACGGACGACGAGTTGACGAAGCTTCGTATGTCACGGAGGAAGATGAATGTACCAACGAAGGAGAGGGGTGCAGAAAAGATCCGGACATCATGGTTCAAACGCCTTTATACGAGGAAAGGCGAGGCTGTTGCGAATGGGACGGGAGTCAGTAAGCACTAAATTGGAGCGGTCGAAGGTCCGTTTACTTGCGAGGAACGCACGACACTCGGGTACCAATGATCAATCGGATAGACACCGTGGCACTCCGGGATCCGAGTGAATTCACGCCGATGACCAAATTGGACCCAAGAGGAGAGAAGTCGAGAATTTCGGCAAATTCCGAGTGAGTTGTCCACAAACGGTCGATGGCTAAACCTTCGTCATGAACTTCATGAGTCTTCCAGGATAGTTCAACGCTGTTTCGACTCTACGATGGCGAGCCACTATCCACCTGTCGTCGTGGTGGAAGTAAGGCAATTGAGGCGTGAGAACAATGATTTCTCTCATGCTGACATAATACCGGCGCTGAACCGGCGTCATGAACTCGAAAGGGTTCTGCGAAGGGTTACGTGTTTCTTCCCTCCGCTTCTTTGACGACAGATGAATCGACATCCTAGAATATGTACGTGCTGCCGAACTCTCTTTCCGAAAAAGGCGTAGCTTGCCCACCATTGAACTTACAGTTCCGGAGGCAGAGCGCACAACGCTCGAATGCGAGCCCAATCCTTGCCGTGAGCGTCGAAAATGAAACAGGTCGGCGGTCGGTACTGACCAGATCGGAATCAACTGCTCCGGAACCCAGAAAGCCACATGAAATGCACAGGAACATTGATACCTGTTGAAGCCGAAAGATGTCCCAATATACCGCCCCAGAGCGGGGAGGGAGGAGGGGCAAAAAGAACGGATCAGATGTGGTGGAACCTTACGATGGCGATGACTAGAGGTACGTGTTAATTCACGCCAGGGACCTTCCTACCCCTTTACACCCTCTCGACTATTCGCCAATCATTTCGAACTTTTTTTAGGCGTACCCAGTTTGCAACTGAAGGGATCGGTGAAGGTCTCCGACCTCCGCACGTATCTCTTCCATCATCGTTTGCAATATGATACTGCCCCACGTATGGACGGTGAGTGTGATCAACCCCTGATTATGGGCGGGCCTCTATCATATGCTCCCAGGCACCCATGAACATACAACTCATAGACACACCCAGATCAACATGACGGTATGCCCTACCGCCATGCTGAATTCGCCCAACTGTGAGGCAATACTTTGCGGTGTCTCCGCCGAAACGAAGCGCACCTTCTGGCCCAGATCTGTGACATCTCTCCACCGAAACGAAGCATACCGTCCAGCTGAGAACTGCCTCATATCTCCGCCGAAACGAAACACACCTTCTAGCTGGGAACCGTGTCGTAAAATGCCGTGTTATGGACTTATACATCAGGGCGGAGCTTTGCCGGCAACGTTTTCTAGGGGTCAATATATATGAGTTGGCGTGTGAGGATCACACGCACAACCGCCAACTGCATCCACCCTGCACCCTCATTTATTGAAACGTAATAGGACGGCGACTCCATCCAAACAGAATGTACCCGTTCTCATCCAAAAACTATTTTTAAAACCCACTGGAGTGACCTGTATCGCTGTGATGGGCTCATCAACGATGCAAGCAGAATTGGTCAGGTTCAATGGTATGTCAACTCAACTCAGCCAGCAAGCCTACAACTCAACTTGGACTACTTAATACATATGACTCACAATCCAAATCGATTTGAAGCAACTCTGCTTCACCTCGAGTACACTTCGGCTTGAGTCATTGTGGGGCCCGCCCCAACTTGCACTCAGACGGATGCAAAAGCCCGATCCAGCATGCTCGCCCACAGGCTAGTACACCAGAGCCATCAATTTCAAGTTGGCGAGCTTGAATACTGGCTTGAGTTCATAATAGTGACTATGACATGGTTCGATCGACTCATACTGTTTGGTCGGTGAATAAACCGCTAGCAGTTTGAAAGAAAGAAGGCTCGAGGTTGTGCTGCGCGTACTAATGGACGATGATCCCAACTGGGCAAATTGACCCCTCAAGTAACTTGGGCACTATACATTGCTATATACAGGTAACAGTAAGATTCATGTCGCGTTTGGTACTGCTGGAGCAAGAGGCGCAAGAGGATAGTAAGACATTCTACTAATAGTACGTCGTTAGGTAGGATGGAGTTCGCAAGCGAGTAATGCCGCTATCGCCTTGGCAGGTTTACCGACGAGTTACCAACAGGTACGCAAGGGAGGGAAAGTATGGCCGAAGATCTAAGTCTTCTAACAATAATAATCACTATACCATATTGACGGCCTGACTACGAGTAACAGAACTCGGTAAAGAAGCGGCACACATCGTAAAGATCGTCATCCTCGATGTCAACGTAAAACGTACGGGATCGATCCCCACACTTCAAGACGAGAGCGGGCCCTTTCCAAGTTGACGCATCGGTACCAACCAACACGGCAATGGCACGATTCACATGAACGCCGGTACCTCGAAGACAGGCGGTGGAGAACCACACCTCCAGTGGCCTCTGGAGTTCACGTCCGTCATGGCCGAAGCCGACGGGAATCACACCTGCGGGCCATGTCAACAGACCGGCCAACGATGGGACGATCGGAGGTCGCCTTCCTGGACGACCGTTCGGGAGGGCTACTCCTGCGAGGAGCGATACATCCACGTAACGCCCGAAGTCTAGATACAAATGTCAGCCGCTGCTACAACCATCGACACTGAAGCCGACTCACAATCTCCCGCGCCTGCATAGAGTCCTCGTACGGAAACAACGAGCGGGGGTTCAGCACGCGCGCACGAGACGGCTTGAGAAGGGCGCGGTCGTCGGCTCGAAGAAATGCAGAGAGAACGGTCTACGAGCGCTTGAAGCATCTCGTCGCGAATGCGATCCACCGTCTCCCACTTCACCCTCCTCTCCCGAGTACATTCCTGCGAATGTCGTGGCGCATCCTAAACGGTGATTTGAGTCGTCCGAGCCAAGGCACAAAGCATCCGGTAGACTCACCTGCATGCAATGTTCAACACCGCAGTAAGCAACGTTCGAGTTGCAGTCGGTACAGACGAAAGGCGAGGCTACCCCACACACTACACATTTCGGCAAGCCGTCCACCAGACGCAACGCCGTCATGGGGTGCAGGTGCGAACGCATATGGCGAGGTGGGCGCAAAGTGGGCTTGAAGCTCGCAGGTACAGGCCTCATGATGAGGGAGGAGTGGCGAACAAGAGGATTGTCGCGGAAAGCAGCATATATAGTGACGCCTGCACAGGACGCCGGAAATCGCCGGTGCCACGTTAGCGGGCGCCTGGTGGCTGCGTCTTGCAGTCATCACGGTCGTGATGCCCAAGTTGACAGCAATCCTCACTCCCAGAGAATCTTATGCCAATCAATTTGCGCCATTCGTCATTCGTCCGGGACATTTCGGCCGTGTAGTTGGCCTTGCTCAGGTGTGCTAATAATCGGGTAAGTCGAGAAAGCTCGTATAGTTCGAAGAGCTCACCGTATGTCATCGAGTGCGTGCTACCGTAGCAACAGCGCTGCATCGACCCGAAGTATAGCAATAAGGTCCTCTGCAGAGTCGAAAGGTGCGTAGGGGACAATACGTGGGTGAAAGACAAGAGGGAAAACTGCACGGTTCGTAGTCGCGCCCCGATTAGACGCCGATGCGCAGGTGGAATACTTGAGCGTTCGTGCGTCGGGAGTCTTGACGCTCGCGTGCGTGTCCCTTTACCGTCCAAACACGCTCCTCCTCCTCCTCCACCCCGTCCCACGTGAATCTGGCCCGTCACCCTTGTTCGGGAGTGTCATACTTAATACATACGTCCTTTCAGCATATCCAATGGATCATTGAACGCTATGACCCGGAGATATCATTCACACGACTTGAAACGCATCGTCTGGCAAGACGTCACAAGGAACTACTTCGATCGCCCAAGAAATTGGCAACTTGTAAGTACAACAACGTTGATTTCGTGCCCCATTACCGCGCATGTTAATCCTCTCCAAAGTTCCTTCGCACCACGCGATCCAGAACGGACAACAACGACGTCTGCAACTCCATGCTGAGAACTAGCATGACAGTTCTCATGGGTTCCTGAAGGTGCGTTGTCGCGTTCATGAGCTCCACATGGACTGAAGGTCGTATGCCTCGCAGCGTGTGCTCGAACCATATCGATAGTCGAAAGAACCACTACAAAGTCTGTCAGTATGCTTGAAGAGCAAAGAATACCGCACGAGACGTGCCTCTTCGTCGTCGACCACTATGACCAAATACTGTTCCATCCGTTGTACGTATCCTCCACCCCCCGCCTCCCAAGGGGTTTCGTAGCCAACAAACGAGGCCGTCTCAGGTTCGACCTCCTCTGACGGCGCATTTTGTCCTGAGTCGACTTCAGGCGGCCTTCCAAAAAAACCTCTCGAATCAGCCCCCCTCGTCGCCACGACATAGGAAGAGAACTCACGCGCCGTCGTGAATGCCGTCGTACGACATCTCGACAAGATCGGCCAGCTCTTCAGGTGCGGTGGGGTGGTCTTGAGAAGACATGCTTGCCGTCGTGCTCTCGAGCGATCTCGGTTTTATAGTCTAGGGCCCAACCGCCACCTATCTCGAGAAGCCTTCTTTCTCACCTCAACTAATCTGCACAATATTCATAGACTTCGATACGCGCTAAAACAAGAAGCCCACGTAATGGGACAATACAGAAAATCAGGTAGCACCGTTCCTGCTGGATCCGACAACTTTCCCACACGGGACTAACCTGATCTAGCAGACGGCCGGAGCTCAACCTCTGCACGATATACACAGCGCGTTCTATCGCAACTCGGTAAACTCGGCGGTCGCTTCACAACTCATTATTGTGCGTCAAATCCAATACCCTCCACAGCCGACGTATTACGCTCCTCGTGCTATCGATCGCTCACGTCACCCCCACCGTTCCGGGGTGACACGAGGTTCCCATGTTCAGTTCCGTGCCATCAAAGGTGGTCGCTCAATGTGTACAGGAAAGCTCCGATCATATCGCCCGTTGCGGTACGTCAGTCGTACTTGCTATGTACGCGTCGACAACCATAAGCCGACGCTGCTTCCAAAGACAGATCGGACAGCTTCGAGCACGCACGGACCGGATCTAGTGCCTGCCAGGTGAGGCAAGTTGAATACTGTCCGTTCGGTCGCACGCGGATACTAGAACAACAACTGATTATATCCTAGCACCGGTTTCAAAGTCGCCGTCCAGCGGCATTTGCATCCACAACCGATTCGCTTTCGCGAGATATCCCTCCATGAGTCCACGTTAGTCGCGATCGACGCTCGCCCCGATATAATCACTAACACGTCGCTCGAAGAAATTGGCGCGAGCGTCGACTACCGTGGTCTCCATGAAATCAAACTGTCGACCGCATCAGCGATCCGAGCGTTCGTGGTAAGTATTGATAAAGTTCACTCACCGGATTCCGCTTTCCATAGTATGGTCCATACCCGAGGCCCTGCAAGAGGAAATCGCCGACGTACTCCACGTAATCGCGCATCAACCCGATATTCATTCCCGCCAAACCACGCGGAAGTGCAGCTGCAAGCGACAAGGTCAGCAGAGGCCACATTCGCTAGAGAGGGAACGACGTACATTCAAAGAACGCGTGCTCCAGGGCGACCGCCTCGGCCACCATTCCAGTCACGACGTCTCGGTCTGGCTTCGCCTCAATGTACCGGTAGAGAATGCATGCAAACGTAGTGTGCATCCCTTCGTCCCGCGCGATAAGTTCATTGGACTGACCCAACACTGGCATGAGCCCTCGACTCCTCACCCAGAAAATTGCCGCGAACGACGACGAGAAGAAGATGCCCTCGACGATTGCGAATGCGATCAGGCGGATCGGAAACGCAACATCAGGAGACTCGATCCAGCGCAGACACCAGTCCGCCTTCGCCTTCACTGCGGGCATCGTCTCGATAGCGGAGAAGAGGATCGCCCGTTCCTGTTCGTCCCGAATTAGATTCCGCAGCAGCAAGCTATACGTCTCGGAGTGGACGTTCTCCCTAAGAAAACATATCAGCACCGTACAAAGCAAGGGTCGAGCAAGAAAGGGGTCGTACATCATGATCTGAAACCCGTAAAAGCATCGCGCTTCAGCGATCTGGACCTCGGCACAGAATCGCTGGGCAAGATTCTCGACCACTATACCATCCGATGCCGCAAAGAAGGCGAGAATGGTTGACAAAAATGTGCGCTCGTCCGAGGTTAGTACTGCGTCCCAGTGATCAATGTCGACGTGTAGGTCCTGAATCTCTTCAGCAGTCCAGAAAGACGCCTGAGCCGTCTTGTAGGCGTTCCATAGCTACGCGTAGGTCAGCTCGCCTCACTCAAAGTGATAAAAGACGGACGGACGTCGGGGTACTGAATGGGAAATAGAACAAAGCGAGACAGGGTCGGAGTAAGGATGCGTTCCATCGTGCTCGATCAAAAGTGCGCGGAATATAGACAACTAACAGTACCTAGCGGCGTCGGCTTTATAGCCCAAACCACGTTTCTCCCATGCACGCAGCGCCATCCTGTGCCGCAAGACAAGAGGCAGGCACGCATCTACAATCCTTAAGCCGCACCGTTTCAGCGAGGCCAACTATGCATTTCATTCGCAACCGCAATTAGGGTGAGTGTTTCCGATATCAAACCCAACGTTCCGGGGGGGGGGAGGGGGAGGGGGCGAGTACGACCTCGGAGAACAAGCATGGTAAACATCCTCGCGGGTACATGACCGGGTGCGTGAGGCTAGCACGTTGAACGCGAAGACGCATTAATACATGCCGACAACATGCTGCCTACCAGGTATAATAAGACATTCGTGATTGCCAACGATCCGCCAACAGTCCCGCGCCACTTTCTGCATCACACAACAACCATGTCTCGCTCTCCTTACCACCAACTACAACAACTAGCGGACGATCTCCCCTCAGTCGCACTGCAATTCAATGCCATCCAAACATCTGGTGCGTCTTACTACGCCCCGAACGCATAGCGTATCTACTACCGTTCAACAGACTACTACGACGATGAGCAACTCGATGACGTACGTCGAGTGGCGATCAGCGACCAGACCATAGGTATGATAAACAATAACCAACGGAGTATGCTATCACGCTCACACTGTGACTACAGAGATAGCAGCGAAACTATCCGAACGACTCGTAGACCCGGATGAACCTATCATCGGTACGCCCTATAGGAACAACGACGTTAGCAATCAACCACTAACACTCACTTCTTGTACCAGCTCGAGTCGTTATCAACGACCACGGGACTATGTCCCTCGAGTGGTGCGCGGAAGACGAACTAGCTTTGGACTTCACTCACTTGTTGCGCGATATCACAACCATGGCCGACCCGGAAGGTCTGGATACCCTCCACTTGGGTGGCGACGATATCCTATGCAACGCAGGAATAGACCGTTTGTTCACCATGTACTCCATGTGGCGGCCTCATCAATTGCGCAACTTAGCCCAGATACACAACGTTTTAGTTTCGGACAGAGACAACCGCGATACATTGATACAGACTATGCTGGCTCATAACTGTGATCTTCGCTGCCCGTCATACGTTGTCTCCTTTGCTACGCTCAGCAGAGCACGCACCGAAGACCAAGTCGCGAGGTCGGCCATCCATGTCAATGTCGCCTCCTCGGATACCAGCCCGCAAGAATCGTACTTGCAGGCAACGAACGAATCCTTGAAAGCCTCCATCATCCGCGAATGGCAAACAACTATCTCCACTGCCAACCTGGAGCTTGCCGTATGTGGCCCGTGCGCTCGTCATGTTCCCCGGAAAGATCTATCAATCGTACTCCCGAACGAATTCGACTTGGTCTTGTTAAGAAACGACGCACTCCCTTCACGTACATGGCCCACGTCATACGCGTTCGACCTCTACCAACGCGCACTCTTAGACCCTCGCGGAATGACCGACAGATGGAATCTCGCGGCTGTATCCATGTGCGCGGACTGTCGGCGCGAGCTGATAGATAAGGCACGTATGCCTCGTCTGTCGCTTGCAAACTGGCTGTACTATGCACACGACACCTTGCCCGCCGCCGTATCTGCCGCGTTCGCAACCAGTTCCCAATTCGACAAGCTACTCGTTGCCCGAGCGCGAGCAAGTCGCATCTCCTTCCGCTTTACCGAGCTTCAGGCGAAAGACACATCTAATCAAGAACCATTCGATGCGCACGAGACTCGCGTGTATGACCAGCGTTTCGTCCGGGGAAACGTCTTAGTTATGCCCCAGAATTCTACGCATCTCAATTCTGTCCTCCCCCCTCCCCCGTCTGTCATCCATGATACAGTGTGCGCTGTTTTCGTTGGAAAGGACCGACCCACAATGCGAACTATCGGCGGCCTTAGTCCCGTGCTGGTCTGGCGAAGTACCGTAGAGACGATCATCCGATTCCTCGTAACGGACAATCCATACTACGTCCCCGATGGAGAAACTTTCTTCGGTTTCAGTGACGCCAATCTTCGCTCGCTTTTCAGTGCTGAGGAGTCTCGCTCCGATGTAGGTGTCCCTTGTGCGATGGAGATCGGTTTCATTCCTGACAGCGAAGGGATGAGAGCCACCACAGCGGACTATACCGGCCGAAACCAACTAGATGACGTGCCCGCGCCGGAGGAGCCCTTGCTCATGGAGAACGTAGGTTACACATGCGGCGACAAGTCCCCTGTTTCGTACCGAGACATGAAGCTGCGCGCTTTGTCCCACTGCCTGAACGGCGGCAGGTTCGTTCGCTCACAAGCTGGCGACTCATTTGTTCCCGACTTCCACAATCCGGCGCTTCTCACCTGGCTCTTTCCTCACCTTGATCCTTGGGGCATCGGCGGGTTCCATCATCCGGATCGAGCCGTTCCCATCCCCATGGAAGTACAGTTAACTTACCTCCTTCAGGTGGCCGACAGTCCTTTTCAACGTGACCCTGACTTCGCGTTCGTATATTTCAACATCTTACAGAAGAAGGCTGTATGCGACTCCATTCATTTTCGAGTGAAGGAGTCACAACAACATCGAATCGTCGACAAACTGCTGGCAGTCGACCGGACTGTATTGGACCAATTGATCGCGAAATACGACGGTGACCCGCATCACATCCCAGACACTCAGCAGGAACGTGAACTCTTGACCCTCGTCAACGACGTTGGGGCTGTGTTGCGAGACATCCCAGGGACGAGCGGTTATAAACTCAACATGCGCAACGAGATCCGGTCGCTGGTCAACTTCTACGGCACTCCTGCATTCTTCATCACCCTCAATCCATCTGATGTCAACCACCCTCTCGTCCGTCTTTTCGCAGGCCACCAGGTCAGCTTAGAAGATCCCACTGTAGGAGAAGAGCTCACGGAATGGCGTCGCAAGTTATTGGTCGCCCGCAACCCAGGCGCTTGCGCCATGTTCTTCCACACCATGATATCGAACTTCGTGTCGATAATCCTCCGGCATGGCCGAACCGATCCCGGCCTTTTTGGGACGTGCACGGCGTACTACGGTACCGTGGAAGCGCAAGCGCGCGGCACTCTGCACTGCCATATGCTGATTTGGATCAAGGACCACCCTTCGCCGCAACAGATGCGAGAATCGATGGTGTCCGATGAACAGTACCAAGCCCGAATGTTCACATGGCTTGAAAGTCTGATCAAGTGTGAACCCCTAGGCACCCCGGCAGTGGTTAACCCCGGCTCTGGTATTCTAGGCCGCCGACCACGCCACTCGGAGCGCTCTGGTCACGTCCATCCTGGTACCCGTCGTCTCCCTCGCATTGACGCTATGCTACCCGGCGAGTTCAGGGACCAGTATCACCTCCTCGTGAACCAACTTGTCGAGCAATTCAACTGGCACGAGCATACGGAAACATGCTGGAAGTACCTTCGCAGGAGGGACCCCCGTACTGATGCCAACTGTCGAATGCGAATGGATGGTTCAACTCGTGCGTCCACCCAACTCGACCCTGACTCACAATCAATACTGCTTCGCAGATTGCATCCATGGATATCCTCCTACAACGATCTCGTCATATTCCTCATGCAGGCCAACATGGACATCAAACACATCGGGTCGGGCGAGGGCGCCAAGGCCCTGATCTTTTACATTACAGACTACATCACCAAAGCATCTATACCTGCTCATCTTGGCCTTGCAGCGTTGTTGTACGCCGTCGATCGTACCAACGCGAAATATAGTGGGGTTCAACGGTGGACTCCCCGCGAAAACAGCGGCGCTTTGACGATCCTGGTGAACAGCATGTTATCGCGACAAGAAATCTCTCATCAACAAGTCATGAGCTACCTCATCGGCGGGGGCGACCACTACACAAGTCACCACTATCGATTCCTCCATTTCCGAACCTTCGAGCGTCTCGTGCTCCGTCATTGGGACACAGGTCCTCAAGATCTCATCACCGATCCCTTATTCGACCCTCATCCCACCAGGACATCAACCTCCGGTGTGCCGGACGCGAGCCCGACTCTCGCACCGACCATTCACACATCGCCTCCGGACGAGGAGGTAGCACGACCTGAAGGCGAAGAGGAAAATACCGTCACGCTTGCCATCAGTCCCGGTTCAATATCGGCAATGACCCAACAGCAAGATTACCTGTTGCGACCAGCGAACGAGCCATTTGCATCCATGCCGTTGTATCAATATACTGGCATGACAGAGAAACTGACATCTACTGCAGAATCCCGTCGACTCCAGAGGCGATCCCGCCCCCCGGAGCTCAATCGCAGGGAACGTGGACGTCCGCAAGAAGAGCGGGGTGCGTTCCACTCATCACATCCCCAACATAGTACGCATCTGGTTCGCAAGCGCGTCTCGTGGGTCATACCAGTCATCCTTACCAGTACCCTACCTCGAATCGACGGCACCTACCACCAACGCGAACTACGATCTCGCACGATCCTCATCTTGTTCGTACCTTGGAGAACCCCCCAGGATCTCAAGCACTCTCATGAGACATGGACTGAAGCATATCAACGTCGTGCGTCTGAAATATCCCCCCAACACCAGGCGATCATACACAACATGAACGTACTGACCGAATGCAAGGACGCACGAGACAAAGCCATCGCTACCAGGCGGCGTGGGGCTATCGGTGCCCTCCCCGCAGTCGCGATCGCCCCGTTATCTGAACGGGGCGGAGTTGGAGGTGCGTTATCATCCTTCGCACCCACGCTTACCCAATATCCAGCTGGCATTGAACTCGATGGCGCGAATCAACCTACGACAAAACGGACCCCGATCACCACAATAGATGACCTCATCTCTGCCGCGGCAAGGGTAGGGTTAGACAGGTGCTTTCGCACCGATATCGACGTAGCGGACATCCCTACTGTGGTGAGTACTTCGTTTGGACAAGCATCGCAAGTCGCCGATGATGATGCGTCCGTCCTTGCGATGCAACACACCGCCATGCGGAAGCTGAAACGGAAACGCCGACCTTCTCCTTCACCCCCTCCGGAACCCTCTCGCTACAACCCGTACGCCTTCTTCGTGGCGCATCCGGCCACCATAGACATCGGACAACTCGCTCATCCCGATACACACCCCGCATCTTCCTCCACATCACGTCCACCCCGGTCCAACCCACCCGCGCGACTCGACCCCTCAGGCGTCATACGTCAAGTCATCATTGAATTCCAACTCGATCGCAATCCAGAACAACTGAGGGCGTTTGAAATAGTCGCCGGGCACGTTTGTTTTGGAGGACCGCAACTGCTGATGTATGTCGCAGGTGTAGGAGGAACCGGGAAATCATACGTGGTCAAGGCGATTCTCCGTCTGTTCGACTTGCTCGGTCGGCAGCGTCAAGTATTCGTCTCAGCACCGACCGGTGCTGCCGCTTTGCTCATCGGAGGATTCACTGTCCACTCCCTTCTGTTGCTCCCGCCGAAGGAGGGTATGGACTTGCAACCACTCGTTCTGCTCTGGGCTGGAGTCCTATATCTCATTATTGACGAGGTTTCTATGATAGGCTCTACACTCATGGCCCAGATATCGACGCGATTACAACACGCGAAGGGAAACAGTGGCACGGCCGAAGATATACCCTTCGGTGGCGTGAACGTTATCTTCTTCGGGGATTTCGGACAACTGAGGCCCGTTGGAGGCCCACCCCTCTACAGCCATCTCCTTGTCCGCGATCCTGGCCTCGAGAACACTCAAAGTCTCCAAGGCGTCAGTGCTTTGAAAGGAGTCTATCTCTGGCGCCTTGTCCGCACCGTCGTCATCCTTCGACGGAACCAACGGCAGAGCGGCGACCTCGCATACTCCGACTTACTTGCGCGCATTCGGGAGGGCCACAGCGGGAACGCTCGAAAGGCGAACCATTTCGATGATTATAGTACTCTCCAGACACGTCTCATCCAGAACTTTGACGTAGAGACAGCCGCACGCTTTCGCGACGCCCCCATCATTGTTGGCATCAAGTCAGTTCGTGACCCTCTCAACGATCGCATCCTTAGACACCATGCCAGGCGTATCGGCGCCGAGGTACACTTCTACCACTCGATCGACCAAGTCCCACACACACAACTCGACCAGAACGACCGCGAAGTGCTCTGGAATTTACCCAGCACTATCTCCAAAGACTCGCTCGGGAAGTTGCCACTCTTTCCAGGGATGAGGGTAATGGTGCAAGAAAACATCGCGTTCGCCTGCAAGGTCGTCAACGGCGCGATAGGGATCGTCCGTGATATCAAATACACCGAGGAAGATGGAGTCCGCTTCCTTTCAGCAGTCTATGTCGAAATTCCCGGGGCTGGACGGTATTTTGGCCCGGACCACGACGACATCATCCCAATCTTCCCAGAGAGGAATACGTTCGTTTGGACGATATCACGCAAGACAGCGACCACGCCAGGACGCCAACTATCTATCACGCGTCTTCAGCCCCCACTGTTACCCGCGTACGCATTCACTGACTACAAAAGCCAGGGCAGGAGCCTCGACCGTGCCATTGTGGACCCCGATAGTGCAATGTCGATACAAGGCGTGTACGTGATGCTTTCGCGGGTGCGAACGCTCGATGGACTAGCAATCCTACACTCCTTTCGACGCAAGAAGACAGAAGACCGGATTTCGCAAGCTCTTCGAGACGAATTCGATCGACTAGAGAGCCTCGACTTCAATACACGAGTCGGGCATCGCAACGACCTCCATAACACATTCTGACTCAGAATCAGATCTAGGACCACCACCTCTCTCCAAAACTCCTGGCGGAATCGCCCCACAACCATATTGGACATTTTGATATAGTCATAGTGTATTGATGTTTGCCCATTATCAAGGCCATCTGGTGCAGCGGTAACCAAATAGAATCACCGACTGCTTAGACTTGCAACTCGTTGGTTCGAGGCTCGTAGGGTGCTTTTTGGAATTCATTTTCCACTGAACTTCACGTTTCCGGACCGGATTTGCCGGTCGCGAAGCTGGCACGAACGAATCCCTTTGGTACACGGTTGACGTATGCTTGTGCCGCACCACAATTTACTTGGAGTCTCGCCTCTTGTCCTTTCTCCACCGCTAATAAGCAGTTAAGCACCGTCCCCTCTATACTTCATAGGCACGAAGCTTGGTGACTCTCGCTTATACACCAATGCGTCACCACGGTCTGCGTCCTTTTCTACGTCGATATCTGCACAACACGCTGCACATCCCGATCCTCCGAAAATGTGTGCCCAAGAACGACCAAGAACCCAAACAAATATGCCCTCTTACTGTGTTTTCCGCAAAACGCATATGGACCGTACACGCCGTCAAGGCCTGCATCACGGCCTTGCGCGCGGCCCCCATACAGCGTGCGCCAGGGTCGCGCGTGTGCATTCTCAGATCCGTCCGATACTTGATGCCGTCCGTGAGGTCAGCCTCTCTCATGCCGCGCGTCTGGCGCATGGCCGTGATTATAAGAAGGCTGGAACCACTAACCTCGTTTCCATTCAATCCCCCGTCTTGCGTCTGACATGCTACTGTGAGCTTCATTTTTCCAATCCAACAGTCCCCCTCATACGCTGATTGCGTGCGTTCACAGTTGCCTCCTCCCCAACCGTCCGTGGATGTCCGGCGAGATAGTGCGGTGTATAGCGCGTGCCCTAGACACGCCAACGATGCTGTTGCACTTTCGCGGGGTCCATCCCGAGATTTCCGCGATAACCGTAGAGGAAATGCGGCACCGACATGCATTATATCTTTCCCAGTAAGGATTTGCGTATGTGCTGCGCCTGCCGTTCGCTGATACACTTACAGATTTGTCGACGACGTTCAACGTTTACTCGTCATCATGCGCGACTCCGACGCAGTCGTCACTGGTGGAGCTGCCCTCTTGTTCCTCCTTGGATGTCCCCCGCCCAAATCTGTCACCTTTTGCGTCCCGCACTACTCCGCCGACTACTTCCTGGACTACCTTGTCAAAACCTGTTCGTACGAGGTGACAAACAACTTCCACGTTCCAGGGAACGGCAATTACTGTCGAGTTAACCCAAGATCCTCCTTCGCCGGAGCCTCGCGAGTCGTACAGCTTTCTCGCCATATCCGCGACACCCCATCACGTCACACCATCAAGGCTCTGCTTGTCGTTACTGGAACGGCGCACTTACGGGGCGTTCCCACAGTGCCGGTTGCTTTCATTTCGAGTACGTTGCTGGTCAACTACTTGACCGCTGATGGCGCACTCTCCGCCTATCCGTCCCTGACCTTGCGCTTCCGTTCCCTCTTCCATATGGGTCGCATGGAGCATTCAACCCACATATGCGGACATCCGATGGCTACATACGCCCGTCTCGGAGTACACTTTCGTACCGCGGCTGAGAATTGGGATACGGACGCAGAGGGACGAATTAGGCCATGCACGCGTTCGTGGGTGTCACCTTGTCGACCCCGCTCTTTCGGAGACGCAGGTTGTCTCAGTATCGCTTGGAACAAGGCACCCTTATCAGGATTGGGTACTCGCTGGGTGAGGTCCGGAATCCCTCAGTGTGATATTCATCGGGATCGCGTTCCTGAAGTGCACCTGCCCAACTGTCGTTGTTGAGACGTATAACCCGGTACTAACACCGTAAATGATATTGGACATTACTATAGTTCGTTACCGCGGTGTAACTGTGGATTCCGGCAATCCCTATGTAGGTGGTGCAGTGACCAAAGCATTCCAGAGCTCGAATTGTGTAACGGGCAACACGCCTGCAACGATCGGTCGGTCCTGGATCGGTTCGATTCCCCTTGGACTCATATTGGAATACCTCCGAACGGTGATCGATGGGATGTGTTTATTATTTTGCTCGTTGCTCGTCGGAGTCGGGCAATGTGCATGTATTCTCATATATTGCAGTCATTACAGTGCGCACCATCCGTCATCCTCACAAGAATACCAAAGGGCTGGGGGAGAGGGG